>LDKF01003864.1:928-13181 GCA_001026735.1 Rotylenchulus reniformis | reverse complement strand
AATTTTTCAACTTTTTACAGGCTTCGAAGCTGTAAACCGAGAAATTTTACTCGGATTTTCAAAAATTAAGAAAATGTCTAAGATTTCCAGAATTTTTCAGGGATCTGGTTCTTCAAATAAGTTCACACAACTTATTTTTTCAAAGTCTTTACATATTTTGGAATGTTAGTTGTTAAGATATTGGGTTAGCCCAAAAATCGAAATATAATTTTAATGTCTTAAATCCCACCTGCTGATTTCGATGAACACTCCGTAGATATGCGGGAACCAAGTCGTCCACCTGGCCAAATCCCTGGGCTCGATGGGCCATTGTAAGCACATTGTTGAGGCATTCCAAAAGTTCCTTAAATTAAGAAAAATATTAAAAAATATATATTCTGATCCCACAACAAACACCTTTACCTTATCAACTTGGGTCATCTCCCTCTCCGAATGGGCCATCTGCCGGGTAAAGTACTGCATCAGGCGGAAACGTAGCTTCACCATCAGCTAAAAAATTTAAAAAAAATCTTTTGACCTTTGCTAGACTTTTGTGAAAATCCAGATAAAGATCGATATTTATTTATTGTATCATTGTTTAGAGACGGAACAACGGTTTTCACAGCCGCATTTTCACAGCCGCGTTTTCACACCCGCAATTTCACAGTCGCCTATTTTCACAGCCGGCTGATTTCACAGCCGTTTGATTTTCCATAAATATCTAAAATGTGGGTTAAAAAAATTTCTACGGAAGCAACTGCCGGCACCACCGGATTGTTAATTTTGCGCTCATCCGGACCTCGAAAAAAAATGAATAAAATTTTTTAAAAAAATAAGAAGAAAAAGAGAAGAAAACAACATAAAAAGTAGAATATTTCACAAAAATTAGAATAAGGATACGGCCCAAATCTTGCTATACTGTCCTTGGCACCATAAATCATGTGCAATTCGTTTTTTTTGGATTCAGATTTTACTCACAAAGTACAAAAAAAGAGCCAAGGGTCAAATTTTTATGAAATAAAAATCATTTGAAATACTTTTAAAAAATTGATAAAAACATGGAAAATCGCTAAAATTCTTCGAAAAATTATTTATTATTTTTTAAATTATTTTTTTGTGAAATCAGCCGGCTGTGAAATCGCGGCTGTGAAATTGCGTCTGTGAAAATGCGTCTGTGAAATTGCGGCTGTGAAAACCGGTGCACCGGTTTAGAGAACACATCCAATTTAAAAAATATTTTGATGATAACTCAAAAACTAACAATAAATAAATTTTAGTCAAGAGTGTAACGTGTAACGAAGGGCGGGGGCAAAAAGGGGCACTGGCCAGCCCCTCCACGAAATGTCAAATTTTTCAGAAATTTCAATCAAATTCCGATAAGAAAACACTACATACAATATATTTTTAACCGGGTGCACAAAAAATAATAACTTTTCTGCAATTTGTAAAATACATTCCTGAAAACAAGTGTATCATATGCGAAAATGAGCCTTAAGAATTTTTTTTTTTAATTTTCTGCATGGCCTCCTCCCCCTGAAATTTTTAGCTCGTTAGGCCCCTGTAGCTCATTCTCTACCTTTGATTTTTTTTTCAACTGCCATATATTCTAATTCTGTCCCAGTCCAAATTTTCCCACCTGCAAGTCGCTGAATGTGCCGCGGAATGCGAACCACTGGTCCAGCTCCAGCAACTCCTCTGGCTCGCTGATCTCCCCGTGCCGGAGCAAGTCGCGCGAGTACATGGCCATCTCGTCGACAAGTTCCGGCTCCAACTCGCTCATCGCGCTGGAACTCAACGAGGAGGGCGACAGCCGGTTGCCGTCAAAGCGGCCGGACACACAGGAGTCATAGGAGGCGGAGGAGGAGGAGGAGGGCGAGAGCTGTTCGCTACTCAGCTGATTGCCTGCTGAGTAAGGAAAAATTTTTTTTGAAAAATATAAATTATTTTACAAGTTGCAATCATACATGGGAAAGAGGGGAGGGTCAACCAGAATTTTTACGAAGGGTGTTAAGCCAAAATTTTTTACAAAGGTAGGGGGGTCAACAGAAATTTTTTTGCGAAGGTTGTAAAAAATGGTGAATTTATTATTACAGGAATTTCATTGTTTTTAGGGGTGCCGGCGGCCCTGATAAGGGCCGCCGGAGAAAATTTTGAGAATTTGGACCCTTTTCTTTTAAAAATTGGTCAATTTTTGGCCACCTTCGTACGACCGACCCCCCACCCTTACGAAGGGGGGTACCCTTTTTGAGGTCCCTTACGACTGTGGTAGGGGGGGGGTCGAACCCCAGCAGGGATGTGATCGATCGCCGACTAAAAAAATCGAATATCGAATAACGAATATTCGAGGGGTCCGAAAAAAATCGAATATCGCATAACGAATAATCGAGGGGTCCAAAAAAAATCGAATATCGCATAACGAATATTCGGTGCCAAAAATGACCGAATATCGAATAAAAATCGAATATCGAATATTTTTTGAAATTTTTTTTTTGAAATTTTAGAAACTCAAAAAAAATTGATATACATTTTAGAGCTGTTTTTTTCCAAATTCGGATCCTTTTTAGCCACATCCAAGCATGTATACAGATTTATATACAAAGTATTTTAAAAATAAATTGTTGAGGTCTAAAAATAAAATTCAGTGAGTTGTAAGAGATTTCCAGTTTCCCAATTCCTATGATTAATGCAAATTTTCACAGTTCGCTGAAAATTTTCAAAATTTTATAAGACTACCGATCTAGTAAAAATTCTTACAGATCTTTAATTTTTTTTTCGAATTTTTCAATCAAATTTTACATCTTTATAATTTTCAACGTTTTGTAATACAACTTATTTATCACAAAATTTTCATAGGCTTCGATTCTTGTAAACCAAGCCCATAATTTTTCCGAAAACTGGCCATTACAGAAAATGGAAGAGTGAATCGATTAAAATTTTTACGAAGGTGAGGTTGGTAAATGGTAACAAAATAAATTTATGAAGGCTGTCTAGAAAGAAAACAATTTAATTAATGAGTTGCAACCCGAATAATTTTAAATTTTAGATCTTTTTATGAAACGTGACTCATTTAATTTAGATTTTTTAAGGAAATAATTTTTTAAGGGTATAAGGTGCCGCCGGACCCGATAGGGGCCGCCGGAGAAATTTTGAGAATTTAGACCCATATTCATGGGAAAATTTTCAAAAAATATCATTATATTGACGGTTGCCAGAGAAAATTTTGAAAAATTTAGGTCGTTTTCTGAAGAAAATTCATCATTTTTTGAGCTAAAAAATCGAAATTTCCTAATGAAAATGAAAATATTCGATTTTTATTCGATTTCGGGGCCAAAAAATCGAATATCGAATAACGAATATTCGAGAGGTCTGAAAAAAATCGAATATCGCATAACGAATATTCGAGGGGTCTGAAAAAAATCGATTATCGAATAACGAATATTCGAGGGGTCTGAAAAAAATCGAATATCGCATAACGAATATTCGGTGCCAAAAATGACCGAATATCGAAAATCGAATATCGATCACATCCCTGAACCCCAGTGCACCTAGTTTCACCGTCGCGGTTTCACCGACGCGAGTTCACCGTCGCGGTTTCACCGTCGCTGGTTTCACCGTCAATTGGTTTCACCGTCGGCTGGTTTCACCGTCAAAATAAAAAAAATAAAAATTTTCGCTAAAAATCATTAAAGAATAAAATTAAGCGTCATTTTGGTTCTGTATATTTTATTTATTCTTGTTAAAAAATAATTTGAGGCCTTTGAAAGTTTTTTTTTGGAAAATAGAAGCCTGGTAAATTTTTAAAAATTGTAAAATTTTCGATCGGAGGCTTATGAAAAATGAAATTTAATTTTTTATATGACCGAAGTTCTAAATGAATTTTTTTACAAGACTAAAGTTCTAAAATACGAAAATCTGAAGCCTTAATTTTGGGTTTTAAAATTTTTAACGAAAAATTATTATTTTTATTTTGACGGTGAAACCAGCCGACGGTGAAACCGCGGACGGTGAAACGGTGAACTCGCGTCGGTGAAACCGCGACGGTGAACCCAGCTGACGGTGAAACCAGCTGCTCCGGTCGAACCCCCCCCCCCCCNCCCCCCCCACTCTATAACATGTATGGTTGCAATCCAACAAGCATAATCCTTTTTTGGTCCAAATGAAAAAAAAGCCTAGAAAAACAGTGTAAAAATGTATTGGACAAATAATATTTTTGGCGCCTTTTAGAGGTGTTTTTCAAAAAAAAAGCCCTCTCTGGCTGCCATTTTGGTCCAAATTCAAACTCAAAAATATTCGGGGTCAAAAATTGAGTACCCAAACCTAAAATTTTCAAGTAAAAATAAATATGCTCAATCTTTTGATCTTTTTGATTTTTCAATGTACTGAAAATCAAAAAAAAATTATTTAAAAGAAATTCGAAGAATCAGAAAAAATAGACATACTTTTTTTTGTATATACTTTTTGTATATTTTCGCTTTGTAGATTTTAGCCTAACAAGTGAAAAAATTAGAGTAGCAATCATTCGAACTTTTTCGAGGATCTGCCCCCATTTTCACCTTTTTGCGGAAATGAAATAAAATTTTTAAAAAAAATTTGGCTTCGGGATCAACATCAAACCATAAAATAAAACAGGACCAGGATCAAGATTTTTTGAAAAAAATCCTAAATAAATTTCCCCAATATTCACCATCGTTCGCCCTCTTAGCCATCCAGCTCCATCCGGCGAAGGCCCATCCATTGTCATTTTGTTGTTGTGTTCCCGTCATCTGTTGCTGCTCTTCAGTGTATCGCCTGTGCAGCTCCGCCTGCGCTCGCACGCGTCTACGCATCTCGCGCTCGCACGCACGCTCCTCCTTCCGCCGCTCCCGCATCGCTCGCTCGCGCCACTGATCGCGTCGAGCTCGCAGGGAACCGTCCGGGTCAACTAAGGGGTAGAAAAACAATCAATTTTATAAATGAGTGATTTTAAATAATAAAATGAATTAAAATCCGAAAATTTTTAGGAATGATGCAATTAAGGACTGTAATTTTCCAAAAAAAATTTCATTATAAAAATTAAATTTTTTAACGAGTTGAAATTCCCGAACGAAATAAAAAAATTATTAAAATATTTTCATTATTTATATAAAATTTAGCAAGTTTATGGCCATACTCACCCAGTTCAAAATGTGCCACACACTTTGGGTCCATCCTGATTGGACCGGTAAACAAGAAAATTGGGAGCTGTGGAACTGCTGTCACTGTTCTCAACAAGATTTGGGTGTCATTCTCGCTGCCGACAACTTCCTATGTGGAAAATTTTTAAAAATTAATAGAAAAATTGTTTTTCAAAATTTAGAGAAAAAAATCTTAAAACCCGTAACAAATCCCCACCTGATAGACCAAGTACTGTATCATGGGTACGCCTCGCTGTCTGTCCACGCAACGGTTCAGCAGATCGGATCGGCGTTCGGATGGGGCAGTCTGACGGCGCAGGGAGGAGCTGGGATGCAATGCGCAGTGCTTGGCCACCCTTAAAAAATTCTTAGGTCCGTATAATCTTTTTATCGATCTTCCTACCATATATAATTGGAAAAATTCCCGATTTTTCGATTTTTTTTCTCGATTTAACTCCTCGATTGACCAATAGGATATGAAGCATAATTATTGAACCAAATCAATAATCTAAAATTTGTAGGAATTCTTATCGGTCGACCGGATTTTCTATATAAGGATAATTTGAAAAAAAAATCATTTTTCGGATTTTTTTAATTCATTTTCCCCCAACCTACACAGTCTTGATGCGGGTCATTTTGGCCCCGGCGCGCACATAGCCCACATTCGGATAAGCACCGGCCACAATGCATCCCTGCACCATGGGCCAACTCCAGGAGTACTGGTTGAAGGCCGGGTCCTCCGGATGGAACACCGACGCGGGCAACAGGCGGAGACGACGCAACTCCTGCAACAATTGACGGCTGAAAATGGGATTTTTGGTCAAAAAAATGAAATTTGGAAGAGCGAGGAAAGAGATAGAGGATGTTGGAAATTTTTTTTCGAAATTTACACCTTAAAATTAAAAAAAAATTTTTTAGCAAATTTTGGTAGAACTCTTGCAAAAAAAGGAATTTGTTTAAGTAAAATGTACAATTTTTCAAAATTTTCTAGGGGCCCCAAAAAGTCGAAATTTCGAGCCCTTTTCAATTTTTCGAAGTCGAAATCGTAAAAACCTTGAAAGCTTCGATTTTCAAACTCGAAATTTCGCGACAGCCCTGCCCTAAATTTACCGAATGCCCTGGATCATCTGCATTTTGGGTTCGCTGAGCATTTTCTCCCGGCACCATTGCTGCTTTGAGCCAGCAATTTGGAAGGTGTCGAAGGCGCGGATCAAGACCTGAAATTTAATTTTTTTTAAATTAAAAAATTTTTTGGCTACCAAATGATCGCTGTAGTCCATCTGCGCAAACTCGTCTTTGGCCGCCCGGGCGCGCTGCGTCTCATCATCACCGATTCCCAATACAACTTTGAAAAAATGGAATAAAATTAGAGCAATATTTTTTATTTTAATTATTTAAAAAATTCCCAAAAATTCCATTAGTAGGGGACTGCAGCCAATCCTTCCCCCCGAAATGCCAAGTCAAAAAAATTCATAAAGGCCCTTTGTTAAATTTGTCTGAAATTTTAAAATTTTCACTGAAGATCCCTAATAATAAATACACAGAAATTATGCAAAAACATCTAAATAAAAGGTGAGAAAATTTCTTATGGAAAGTCTTAAACTCTAAAAAATTTCTTGGCTGCCCATATATTTTATCCGCCGAAAGTTTTTTTTTTGCTTGTAGGTGATCACCCTCCCCAAATTCAGCCTACAAATTTTTTCCTGGCTACCACCTCGTTAAAAATACATCAAATTGATGCTTTTAAAATATTTACTATTATACAATTTTGAATTTTTTGGTCAAATAACTCATTTTTCCCCAAAAAAATTCCCTCACATGGATCCTGGGCAGACATGGCGGCCACCAGGGTCAGCACAGGGCTGAGACAGCGAAGGGCCACGCCAAACAACAGCAGACGGGCCAACTGGGGCTCCAACGGCAGAACTGCAATGAGGCGGCCCAACTCCGTCAGCTCCAATTGCTCCTCATCCTCCATTGAGGAGCCGAAAATGTTGGCCGCACAATACATTTGGCTATGACGATTCTGTAAATATTTTAATTAAATTTCTTTATTTATTTTAATTAAAAACATTGGAGGAAAATTATGTGAAATATAAAAACCCCATCAGTTTAAGTGGTGATTTCTTTTTGAAAATCAAATTTAATAATAAAAAAATAGGGCAGGCCTGGCGTCAGGGGAGTCAAAGTGAGGCACATGCCTCCCTCCAAACTCGAAAATTTAAAGAAAAAATTAAATTTTCTTAAGAAAAATGCCTTATTTTCAAAAATTTTCGTTTGTGTTACCTCCAGAATTTATGTGCCCTCTAAAAAATTTTTTCTGGCGCCGGTCCTGAAATATGGCGGGGGGTGGGATCGACTCGAATTTTTACGAAAAATTTCCTTTTTAGAAATTTCAACCTGTTTTGTTTTTTTCCCCATCGACCGAACCCTACCTTACGAAGGAACCGAACCCATCCACTTTTTGGAACTCTTACAAACGAGTGTATGGGTCGATCCTTCCCTGTTTTTTCTACGATTAAATAATTTAAAAAATTGAATAATAACAAAAAAAAATTCTTTAAAAATTTGAACCTAAAACCCACCACCGAAGGCTGTGATTGAGGCAGCCCTTCATAACGGTGTCCGCGATGAGGCCGAGGTGCGATGGATCTTGGCGGAGATGGAGGTGGCCTGGCTGGTTCCGGCAAAGGACGGTAGTATATGGCACCCAATTGCTGGAAAATGTGAAAAAATTAAAAAAAAATCCAAAAAAATCCCACCTCCAAGAAATTGAGACTGAGCTGCACATTGACATCGCCGGGAGGGTCCGGCGCCAGCTTCAGAAATTGCTGGACCGTCATACCGCCTCCCGGGGCATACATTTTGGCATGCAGACACACATCCTATAAACATAAATTACTCGAAAAAGTTTAAAAAATTTTCAAAGAACTTTGATCAAAGGAAAATGCACCAACTCAAAATTTTAGGATTTTTCATTATAAAAATAAAATTTTTGAAAAATAAAAATGAAAGAAATTGGAAAATTCTCAGTGGTAACTCCCTAATACATCGATTTTTAATTTTCACTTGACCCTTGATATTGAGCTGCTATATACCCTTGATTATGAATATGAAACAATTTTTCATTTCATGATTGAATTTTTCAAAACCACGTAGAAATCTGAATAAATAAGTAAAAAACGGTTGGAAAAATAAGATATTGATTGATTTCCGGGTCAGTTTTATAGGTTAGATAAATTTTTGAGGTGAAAATTCATCAAAAAATATATATTTCTCACGTGAATTGCGCTGCGCTTCATCTCCGGGACCTGGTTGTCCAGCATCTCCGTGTACTCATCCTCTGTGTAGAGCCGGAAACAAAAACCGGCTTGGCAACGACCGGCACGACCTATAGGAATTATAAAAACAAAAAATTTCCAAAAATCCTGAACCTCTTCGCTGTTCCGCATTGGACTTGGCAATGCGCTGACAAGTCAACTGGCTGACCCGTGTGTTGTGGTCGTAGCCCTTCACTTTGGCCTTGCCGCAGTCAATGACGAAAACAACGTCGTCCTGATAAATTTTATAAATTTTTTTTTCGTAAATTACATACAATTGTAATGGACGATTCAGCAATGTTGGTACTGAGCACCTATAAAAAAGCATTTTTTATTTTTTTGTCACTTTGCGATGTTAATTTTCATCGGGGTCGTTTCGGCGTAGCCGTTTCGGCCCCAAACAAAAAATATTTATAACTCGGTTCAATCGTAACTAGAGAAATGAGTTTGGTGTCAAATGATAGAGCTAGTAATTAGCTACAAAATTAACCTAAATTAATTCGAATTAGTCTATTGCAAAACAAAAGTTATGGGTCAAAATATTTAAAATTTTGGCCAAAATGAGGTTTTTTGTCTATAACTTTTTTTCTACTTTTGATCCTTTTTGTTTTAATAATAGGCATTTATACCTATCATTTGACACCAAATTCGTTTCTCTAGGTTACGAAACGAACCGAGTTATAAGTATTTTGCTTGGTGCCGAAACGATTCGATCCGAAAATTTTAAATCTATAGATTTATAAAAACTTAAAATTGTTTATTTTATCCCAAATAATGGAAACCAAAAAAAGTATTTTATATATCTACAAAAAAAAATTTCCCCGATTTTGCCCACCACTTTGCGCTGCCATTCCGCAACCGCATCGAACACGCGCTGTTGTTTGTCTGTGCTGAACTGCGAGTGGAGCGTGAACACCACCGCTGTGTGCATGAATTGGTGCTGATCCAGCATGGCAATCAACATGTCGTACACCTTGGATATCTCTTCGTAACCCGGCAAAAACACCTGCAAAAGATTAAAAATTAATCTATGTATTTACGCCCAGGATTTTTGACGATGAAAAAAGAAATTTCAAACGGGTTAAAAACACTTTTCTTAAGGAACCTTTTCTTAAGTAATTTGGTCAAAATGCAAAAAAAAAGGTATCCAATTTGATCAAAAAATTACAAAAGCATTTCGCAAAAATTTACGAAAGTATATTTCAAATTTGAAGGCCGGAAGCTGCGAAATTCAAAAATTTTTGGTTAAAATTTTGTGAAATATTTTTATTTTTTCCATTTTCTTTTTCATTTTTACCCTCTTTCTCCCTTTTCTCATCTTTTTTTCCCCTACGACCCCTCGTTCCCTGTGAAATACCCCCTCCGATCCCCCTGCGAAATGCGATATTGACCCAACCCCCTTGACCCCCTTTCACATGTATGTTCGGGTTCTATAGAAAAATTGAAAGGAATAGAAAAATTAAAATTTAAAAAACTCGTGAAGCAGTAAAAAATCTAAAAAGAAATTTCTTGATATCCGAAGCTTTTTCTACGATACCAGAATGCTTCCTTCCACAGGACTGTCCATCAAGAAGCGTAGCAGTTCCGTGACCAGCTCACCGTCCACCGAATCGCGCCATTGGCGTCCCCCACCATCCAAATACACCTAAAAAAATTAAGGATTTTTTGTGATTTTTAAAAAAAAAAATTCTAACGTCCACAAGCCCCTTTCGTGGCACAAAATCCCAGGCCATCATCAATCTCGGCAAGTAGTCGGGGTTGAACTCTGTCGGTCGGTCGTGCAGCACTGCATTCAGGCGTTGTCTGATGTCCTTAAATAATAAATGAGGTTGAAAAAAGCAAAAATCTGCTCATAAATAACAAAATAAAGACAAATATTTCTATTTATTTTGTCCCCTTTTCATTAAAATAATTTTGATCACAGTTTTGGTCTGCAAGCAGTATATTCGAGCTAAAAAAATTGATAAAAATATGGAATTTAAAATCCTAGGCATCCCGATATTTCAATTGAAAAAGTAAAAAAAAATTGTTAGAATTCTTATTTCCTAACACCTTTCCTCTGAATTAGAAAATTTAAACCATCAGAGCCTTGTCGAAATTTCGATTTCGAAACTTTCGAGGATTTTTTCCAATTTCAATAAATTCATTCGGCACAACCTTTAGGAGAATTGGATGAAATTTAACTATTTTTTTAGATTTTGTCTGTTGCAAACCATTTTACAGGTTTAACAAACTAAAAATAAGTGCATCATGATAATGGCTTTAGGGAAAGCTTCGACCCTAGAATCCAAAATGCGGTTCCTGACAAATTTTACCAAGCTTAAGGGGCGAGTTCGGTCGCGCGAAGCAAATCCGCCAATGGGCCGGCCTCCTCGGCCCCTACCACTGCCAATGGTCGGGATTGAGGGTGGCGGCACCGAGAACGGATTGCCATTGGGAGGAAGTGGTGGAGCGCCATAGGGAACCGGCGAAGGGTCTGGGGAAGGGAACAGGGCCGCCGCCGGGGTCGGACACCAAGTGCTGTTGTCAAATTGGCCGAACAATGGGGCAGAAGCACTGGTATGCTGAAAATGTAAAAAATTCCAAAAAAAAATGCAATTTTTTAAATATATTTTAATTAAAAAAATGATTATTAAAAATGTAAAAAAAGTGCAGGATGACAATTTTTCGGCAAAATGAATAAATTCAAAAAATCTCAAGTTTGGGGTTTATTCATATTCTGATGATCTAAAGTTGTTTTTTAATAAAATAAAAATTAATAAATAAAAAATTAATTAAATTAAGCTTTACCATGACGCGTTCGTCAAACATGCCACACTGGGATTGCGGCATGTAGCCGGTCAGGGCGAGGATATCGGCCAGATGGTACTGCTTCACTTCGAACATTTGGCATGGAACTAAAAGATAAATTTTTTTTAAATTTGATAAAAATTTCTAATAAAATCATAAAATTTTAAAAAATGGTAAAAAAAAATTAAAAAAATAAATAAAATATATTAAATTAATTAAGCTTACTGTCAATTCTTTGGATGCCGGCCTCCTTGAAATAGGAGGTGAACTTGGAAATGTTGTCCCCCATTGTTGCGGACATCAGAATGACCTTAATGAACAAAGAAAATTTGGGTTTCAATTCTGGAAAATCCTGAATTTTTCCATCATCACCCACCTTGAGATCTTTGCGCCGCTTGAGTGCCTGCCGAATTGCAATCAGCAAATAGTCCGTGTTGGTCTCGCGCTCGTGAATTTCATCCTAAACAATATTTTTATTAAAAAAATCGATTAGAGCTTAGAGCCCAAAATCTTAAATTTTTAGATTAAGGGCCAATTTAGTATTCCTAATAAAAATATTTTTTAATTACAGAAAAAATATACAAAAATTCATTTTTTATCTAAAAAAGCATAAAGGACGTCTTTTTAATCAAAAAGAGCATAAAGGATAGTATTCAGAATTCTTAGAAATTTTTTAAATGCAGTAAAAATTGCCCAAATTCATTTCTGAAACCAAAAAAAAAAACAAAAAATTAAAAAAATTGGCTAAAAATTTACCAGGATGACATGTGTGGCTTCCTCCACCAGCTCGTCAGCGGTCAATTTCCGCAGCAACACACCACTGGTGCAATAAGTCAGCACGGTCTCATTACAACAACTGAAAAAAATCAAAATTTTTTCAAAAAATAAAATTTATTTTTTCCAAAAATTTTCAAAATCCCACATTGGTTCCAGTCGAATGTGATAGCCAACAGATGCGCCGAGGCGTTCTCCCCGCTCCAATGCCACCCGCTTTGCCACAGCAATGGCCGG
>LDKF01003863.1:0-18397 GCA_001026735.1 Rotylenchulus reniformis | reverse complement strand
TTCCATTCCCATCCCCTCATTCATTTCATTTCCATTTTGGCTCGCCCCAAATTCCACTATTAATTGTTCTCCCACTTTTAGGTCCCCTCTATTTATTCGTATTTATTTATTGTATTGGACTCCGACCAATAAACTTTTGACATTCAGTCTTTATTGGATTGGAAGGACCCAACATTATTAATATTTAATAATTTGATTATCTACATCGTTAAGCCAATTATACAGATTTAGATAGTAATATCATAGATCCTAATAAAATTTATATTAAATTTAGAAATAAATTATATTTTTGAACATTTTTTAAATTAAATACAGAATAAATTTTAAGTAAAATCCATTTAAAACATAAAGATGTTGAAATTTTTTCATTTAATAACCAATTTAAATTTTAACATTTTTTTGATAAAGACAAAATTTTTGTCTTCTGCTTCATATAATTCTGGTTTTTAATTGTAAGCATTTGATATTGATTAATTATTCAAAGTTTTTTTTAGTAATTATTTTTTTTTAAATGAATAATAATTACGATTTGTAGAAGAAGAAATATTTGTTTTTCTCAATAATTAATAATAAAAAATTCTTTCCAATCCTCTAATAATATGACCGACTTATATTCCTTATTTTTAATTATATTTTTCTGAGTTTGATAAGATAAATTATTTATTGGTGAATGTACGGCCTAGTAATATGAAATGATAGGTAGAAATAATAGTAAATGAAAATTTCTTAAAAGAAATGAAAAAAATTTCTAAAAGAAAAAAAAGATTATTCTTATAATATAGTTATTTACTATTAGATATTTTAATTATAATTATAATATATATTTTTTAATATACGTTTAAGGAAAATGGAAATAATAGATCAATAAAATTCAATTAAGTTTCTTAAAAACAAAAAATATTAAAAATTGAATGCCAAAATTAATCTGATATACATATAAAAAATAACAAAACTAATGTTGTTGATCAAAAACATCTCCTTAGATGCTGGCATTTTATTTATATCCTGAGTGAAACATAAAGTCATAGGCAAGATCGTGTCCAGCTCCTCATAAATAGGGCGCATACAATCTTATACAATTTAAAAAAAAAGAATTTTCATTTTTAATCATTATATATGAATTGTAAAAAAATAAATTTAAGCCATTTGTTTGAATCAGTTATTATCTTTAATAATAGATTTTTACTTTGATCTATATTTCATCAAAAAAATATAATTCAATATAATTGTTTTGATTTATAAATCTAAGCGATTATTCGGGTGCGTTTTTGATGCGATTATTCGGGTGCGTTTGGCGCTTCTGTTCTTTCTTCTCCTTGCCTCTGTTCCTTCATTGGATCCAAAGACCACTCCGTCTTGAAGTGGGCGTGTCATTCCTTGGCGTGGGCGTGGCTCTCCACCCTAACCACATAAATATCCTCTCCAAATTGCTCATTCCTCACAAAATGAGTGGTCTCGCGGAGATTTATCCAAATGCAAACAAATCGCTTCAATAAATTATAGCTTAAAGGGATTTCCACATTTTTCTAACGCTGATTTTAAATAGAAATTATTTAAAAATATAATTCATTTTTTAAATTTTTTATTGATCTTAATATATTATTAATAAAATTAATATAGAATTTTATTTTATTGAAAAATTTCTAAAATATCTGTTTAAGAACTTTTAGTTTTAACAAAATTATTAAATTGACATTATGAAAATGAGTACTGACCATTTTTTTAGTTGATTCGAAATGTACTATTGGAGATGAAAGGATATGAAAATAAAAATTATTTTTTTGAATGTCATTTGAAATTGAAGAACTGCTAAAACCAAAACATAAGGTGTGTTGCAAAATTATAAGACACCCTCATGTTTTAAAGTTCATCCATTTCCAAGTTGCCGATTGAACTTAAATTTGACACGTAAATGCCGAATAAAGAAATATTAAGATTCGCAAATGAAAAAATGCAAAAATTAAAGAAAGAAAATTGTTAATGAATTTTTCTTTGAGATTCTGCTGTTGCAAAATTATAAGACATTTTATAAAAGTGGCTTAATCCCCTATTTTCATATTAGGAAAATTCTAAAAAATTCATACAATTTATGGACTAGCTGATCATATAGTGCTATAAAACTAATCCACTTCAATAACTCCTTCATGGAGATCTCAAAATTAATATTTAAGTGTTCACGAAAAGGAACAGCGATGAAGATCATACTAAAAAACTGAAAGAATGATGCACTTGCACAACTGTTCATCTTTTTTTGCAGATCAGAGACTTATCGAAACTCATAGACGGGATTTGCTTTCTAAGCGAAATAGATCATTGTGTAATTGAATTTTACATTAAATAATTCAATACAGATTTTATAGATGGAATTAAACTAATTCGATGCCCTTTAATATTCAAAATAATAAGTTAAATAATTTATAATATTATATTTAGTTTTTACTTATTTTAAGTTGTTTTATTAAAAATAATTAGTTTACCAAATACATAAAAATGAAAATTTTAGAAGAAATTACAAATAATGAAAAAATATTTAAATAAACTAAAAGTATATAATCTATTTATAGAAATTTATTATTTGTAAAAAACCTCTCTTTATTGTAACAAAAAATTAAACTATTTATATGAATGTTAAAATCTATTAATATTCATAATAGTTATGAATTTTTATATCATTTTATTTATTTATGAAAGCTATTTTAAAAAACAATTTTAAAGATAATCAATTAAATATATATGGTTAAAATAAAAATTTGGAAAAACCAATAGTGTAGTTATAAAAAATCCATGTATATTACAATTTCCATCAATATGATGCCAATTTTCATACTCCATATAAAAATATAACATCGAAGTACTGTTGACTAAAAAACATAATTTAGTTTAAGATATATGATAGACATTGAGTTTAACAAATTCTTTCTCGCGAATTAAAAGTAAATTAAATTGTTCGTTTCTAAAAATATTTTCTAATAATATCTTAAAATAGAGCGCAATAATAATGACAAGTATGGATTTAAAAAAAAGTTTAAGAAAAAAAATTGGATTTAAAAAAAACTTAAGAAAATAATTTTTTTAAATGCACTATAAGAATAAAATAAATATAAATTGCCTTTTTCAAAAAATCTTTAAAAGATGTCTAAATATTGTCTATCAATTATTAAATAATATAGAACATTTTTTATATGAGATAATAGATTCAAACAATAAATACTTATTAATTAACTCAGTAATGAATCCAATAATTTTTTAAATCTTTTTTTTTTAAAATCTTTTTTTTTTAATTTTTTTTAAATACAATGGAAGTAAAATAAAAAACAAATATTTTTTCAGTTCATTCTTTGCTTAAAAATCGGTAATTTTTCCAATACATATGAGTTAAAAAATATTGAATTTTTTATTTTTATTATGTAAAATCATAAAACGCATTTTTGGATTTTTATATGATGAATATAATATAATTAAATAAATGATACTAAATAAAATTTTCCCGTAATATATACCTATCATATGATAATTGAACAAAATTATTAAATCATATTAAAATAATATCAAAATAAATGATGATTAATTATTTATGAATATTTATTAATTATTTAAGATTAAAGGTATTGGTACATTTGGCTCTGACGAGCCAGACAGCCGGTTCACGAGGCATCAGAATAGTGCATATATGTTTGGTTGTATCAATGATAAATAAAGAAATTAAAATTTTTGACCCCACTAATAATGAGAGGAAAAATTTATCAACTCCAAAATTGATTCAGGAAATAATTAAAATAAAAATAATTAAAAATCATTAAAAAAATGCTGAAGAAACTTATATAAAGATAGATAAATTATTCATTTTTAATGTATATCTAATTTAAAATAAAAAATTTTAAGATAAAATAAGATGCCCTAAAAATGAACTAAAGAAATTACATTTTGAAAATTTCTTTTGAAACAAACTATAAAATTTGAACATTTTTTGAATTTGAATTAACAATAATAAATAGAAATTAAAAATTTATTTTGGTATTTATAATGTTTTAAACAAATTTAAATTGCAATTAAAAATAATTTAATTAATCGGCAAAAGTCGGGGGCGCAAATATCGGGGCGCAAAAAATCGGATAATCCTCTTGGACACATAAACATTCTTGTCCATCCGTTTATCCCATATTTTTGACCATACTCACAGACCACACTCACACTCAGCTTCTGTTCAGTTCTCTTTCATCGATTATTTCAGCATCTTTATAAGAAATAAAGGAAAAATCATCCAATTTTATAGACATAAAAAACTAAATAAATTACATTTTATATAACCTGAATATTAAAAATGATAAAATAAATTCACAGTATTTATACAGTGTGCAAAGTTTAATTACAATTTTTAAAATTAGAAAAATTAGAAAAACTCAGTTAAAAATAAAAATTTAATAATTCCTAGAATGATGATTATATATTTAAAACGTAATCTTAATATTGTAAAATTAACAAAAACAAGAAATTTTTTAATTCATGATATAAAATTCTTAGCATTTGATAATTTGATCTAAAACTCAAAATAAATAGAATATAAATTATTAATTAATAATAATTCAGATTAATTTTGGTCCGGCGCAATCTCTGATTGGAAAGGCCAAGAAAATGTATTATCTCTAAATATTCTCCATTATATGTATAAAATTAAGTTGCTTCATCAGATTAAGAGGGTCTGACAATTGACCCAACTTCTAGAATAAATATTAAAATATATGAAAAAGTTATGAAGTATTGATACTAAATGCAGACATGGAATTTTTATTGCGCATTAAAATTTTAATATAATTACAGATTTATAAGTATATAGTGTTAAATATTCATATATTTTTGTCATATAAAAATCAATATTTTAATAAATAATAATATTATTTGTAAATTATATAATAAGACCTCTTTAAAAGTTATATTAAATATAAACAACAGAAACAACATTTATTAATTTAAATAATTTAAAATTTGATTCGTATCCCTTATTATTATTATAAATATTTTCATCATATTTAATTGAATCTTGATGATATTAGCAATTATTAAAATTAAAAAACGAGCAACTTTTATTTTGAAATAAATAAATAAAAAATGTTATTAATAAATTTATTTTAATAATATAACTGACAAAAATAATTTAAAATTCAATGAGAAATAATAGCTATAAACCTATTTATGGAAAAATATCAATAGTTAATTCAATAATATTCATTTCTGGACTCTGGCAAACTCATGATACGGCCATCATTGATGCGAGAACAGCGCAGAGATATGTCACTAAAAGAAAAATTAAAAATTATTTAAAAAATGATAAGATCCGGGATTGGCAACGAGAAAGCATACTAAGAGGAATTAAAAATATTTTACACATAATCAATTAAAATTAAGCTCTCATTTAAAATTATTTACTTAATTCTGTCTAGCATCCATTAACAATTTAGATTTTTCAGATTTCTTCCACCACAACCGCAGCTTAATCACAGTTTTTTTCAAAATTATAAAATTTAAAGTTTTAAAAGTTAAAATGTTAATTTTTCTTAAAAATAAAGTGTATATATAAATGGAATAAAATAAGCAATTATAATACTTTTTAATTAATTTGTTGATTAATTTCAATTATATAATCTAATTAGAAAAATTGTTATAAAAACATCTCTGAAAAAGGAGATTAATTTCCTTTTGAAATATTGACTGATAAAAATATTTATGTTTTTAAATATAACATGTATGTTCAAAATTTAATTATAAGATTAATTTATGTATTTATTTACTTAAATATAATTTAAACTTATCAAAATAAATTTATTTAAAAAAAAAACAATTTTTATTTTAATAAATATTCGAACGATGAATGTTATATTGTAAAAAAGAGATCATTAATAATTTATTTTCATCCTCCTATGTAGCGGTCAATATCTGGTAAAGGCGAGTAATAGATGTTGTACTACATAGCTGCGAAAGGCCATACAATGGCTCCAAATTTTTAACCCCAATGAATGAGACCGATTTCTGATTGCTCAAAATAATAATAAATAAAAAAATTGATTTAATCTATAATTGAAGGTGTTGCGAATAAAAGAATAATTATATAATAATCTCTAGGCATTATATTATTCCGCCCCATAAGCGGGTTGTGAATAATAAGTCATTATATTTATTAAGCTATATATAATATATATAAAAAGTTTATTAAATTCTATATTTTTATTAAGAAGAAATTTCTGTTGAACTTATGAATATTGAACAGAAAATGCAAATAAAATTTATATTCGTATTAAAATATTTTTAAACGAAATTTATTAATTCCTCGGGAAGATAAAAAATTCGACTTTATTATTTAATTTAAATCCGTTCCTTTAAATTATTATTATCTTATTATTTACTTAAACCAATTAATGGTGAATGGACTCGACATAAAGTGATACTGATGATGCCTTGTCTTCAAAATAATATATAAATCAATAATTATAATTGCAAAAAATAAAAATTTTAATAAACAAAAAAAATCTTTCTAAAATTCAATGTAAAGGCTATTTTAATTGAAAGAATTTTAATTATTTTCGTAATACTAAATTTAAATTAACTATAAATATACAATGAACTTACATTAAATAAAAAATTGGACCATTTTTAAAAATGAAAAAGTTCATCGATTTTAGAACATCATCTAAAAGTTTTTTTGTTGTAAAATTGAAAAAAGGTATTAAACATTCAAAAATTAATTTTAATTAATGAATTTTATATTTAAAAAATATTTCTTCAGAAAACTGCTCTTAATTATACGGAAAATAAATAATTCTGAGAGAAGACAATTTAGTGAGTCGATGTGAGAAATTGGAGTGGAGGGAAGTTTGTTAATATACAAACTTCTAAATTTTTGAGACCCATAACGCTTATCCTCATCTGCTATGTGAAAATAGAGCTTATATATGTATACAATATATCTAGCTTTAAAATATTACTTAGTATTAAATAATAATTTTAATTCTTAATTCAAAATTTTATGTAATATCATTAAATAGAATTTTAAATAAGTAAGCAAATTAAAATAGCTATAATAATAGCAAATACGATATAATAGCAACTATGGAAAATCTATAATAAAAAATCCATGTGTAATAATAAAAATCCATGCGTAAATAAAAAGATATTGCTCAATAAATATAAACAATTTATAATAGTTTCATAATTATTAATTATTTGATAAATCTTTAACATATCATGTAATGAAAAATTTTTGTAATACCATAAATTTTATTAAAATGAAATTAAATTTTTTTTAAAAGAATAAAAACTATTTATAATTAAGTAGGACACGGGGAGGATATCCCCCACCCCGTCCCCCCGTCCCCGAATTTTTTTCGATTTTTTACTTTGTCAAAGTTTGGGTTTCTTTCCTCTTCCTTTTTAGCTTGCACCAAATTTTATCATTGGAAGAATTTTCCTAATATTAAATTTAAATTTAAATATTATAAATTTTAATAAATTTACCTTAATTATTTTTGATAATTCCATTTCTGGTATAATGAATGTTTAAATTTTATAGAGAATTTTAAATTATAGGATAAATATTTCTAAAGACAATAAATTATAAAGATTGTAATTTTTATGAAATATCAGCATTTCGATTTTATTTGTTCAAGATCCCATTCTTGGGCTGAATCCAATGATGTTAGGTTCATGAACCTAATCAAAGGCCGTCATTTTTATGTATTTAATTTATAAATATATGACTATTAATTTTGTTTTTCTAAAATTATTTTCAATTATAATTCATTCAACTAAAGCAATCCAAGTTATTTATTAATTAGATTTTGGATTTTTTGAATTATTTCATGCGATTTGCTGTTTTATTTTTTTATTAAAAAAATTGATTATTTATATTACTAATGACAAATTTAATTTTTATATTCATTAGATGAATATGAATATAATTATTTTCAATTATAATTTAATTTTACCAAACTAGTCATCGAGAGCGGTGCACGTGGATGACCTAGCAAGTGTTGCCAAAACAGTTTACTAGGAGCGCAAGAATGAAAAATGTCGCTTTTTTAATCGGTGAGATCGGCCGCTAGATGTAGGAACGGCGAAAATCGATGACCTTTCTGTTGAGATGGGAAAGACAATTTTTAATCAGACCTGTCCGAGTTTGTTTGTAGGTCGCGCTGACTGCGCCAATTTGTTGTGTATTTGATGTTCAAAATACACACAAGTGAAATAAAATTAATTCGGATCGACGAATTAATTTCCAAAGAATTAATAATTTAATAATTTTTATCACCAGAAAATCCAATATGAGCGGATTGGTGGAATGAATAAAAGAATGAATTACAAATGGGGAGTGGGAATGGAAAGGTCAAAATGTCTTTTAAAAAATGGAAGTCATAATTTTATAATTTGGTTCTTCTACAGGGGTGGAACTGCTTGCTTCCTTCAAAGTAGCCTTTCTTGCTTCCATTCTTTTTTGAATTTATTCTACATAATCAACATAAAAAATATTTTTCGATAACCTGTTCAGGGATTCTTCGAATTCTTCTTAATTTTAAAATATTTTACTAATCTCATTGGGATATAAATTATCGTTGTCAAGTTTCTTCCAATTCTATTTAGATTGCATTCGATTAATTTTACACTTTATTAACTTAAGATATAAAAAATGTATTCATTGAAAATTATCCTAAACATATATACAGATATATAAAAGTTATTAAATTTGTTAATTTTTAAGTTTATTCAGTTAATTTTTAGATCAATATTTTCATTTTTATAAAATTATTTTTTAATGACATAGTTAAAAAATAATTATATAATTCGTCAAATTTGATTTTTAAAATGTCTTATTTTTTGTTTTTGTATATATTATTTTTTATTTTTTTCTAATATTAATTAGACTAATTAAATTAATATCTTACAATTGAGAAATCTACGAACTTGCATGAAATTTGATTGCTTGACAATTTTAATAAATTAGTCAAAATATTGTGTTGATTATTTTGCTATTTAATTTTTTCTAATAATTTTTATATAATAAATTAAAATTAGATTTTTATTTATAATTATATATATTAAATTATTTTTTCAATAATGCTAATTCCTAGTTACACTTGTTGTCGTTCGTAGGATTTAAACGCATTTGTTATTTTTAAGTAATTTTAATATATTATTATATTTTAAAATTCGAATTGATTGATTTTAATTTTTCGAACCCAATTTTTTCTTCTTAATTTTTAAATACTATTATTTATTGTATTTGTATTTATATTTATGATTTTTGTTAACATGCATTTAATACACATATTATTAAATCTTAATTTAATTCTTAATTTCTAATTCGTAAATTAAAGTTTTATTTTCATATTTTTTTATTTTTAAAATTATTTTTAATAAAAAATTATTTAATTAAAATTAATATTTAAGTGTATATTAATTAAGTCAACAAACAAATATTATATTCAAAGGTATTGAACTTAATATTTTTAAATTTTTAAATTTCTTTAAAAATTTTATTCTCGAGTTCTCGGCCAACCCCAATCCGAGGATTTGGTGTTGTCTTGTTTTTTCATACTATTAACAAATAAAAATTAAAAAAATTATAAATAAAGTTATTTTTATATATTAGTGAAAATTACTCAATTTAATATAATTACATTAACAATGTTTTTAAATTCAATTTTTATCAAAAATAAGCAAAAATAATGATCGTTCAATTTTTAAAATTTGCATAATCATTTTTTATTGAATTATTTCATTAATTATTTTATCAATTTTTGGTTTATATACTTACCTATATTATTTTTTATTAGGAAGTCAAAAAAGAAGGAAGTTAGTTTCTGGATTAAAGCATGAAAGTTATCCTTATTGATATATTAGATTTTGTATTTACTATAAAATTTTTGAATAGTTCAAATAAATTAAGGTATTATTTTTAAAAAAATTCTTAATATCTCTGCTTCTGATTATACAAAGTATTGGGCATGTTTTTGATTGATTTATTAAATCTTTTTGATTTTTTATAAATTATTTTTCTAAGATCAATCATAGATTTATTTAGATATAAAAAATATCTATAAATTTATAAAAATAAATAATATTAAAATTATTTTTCGTTCAGGAATGGATATAGTAGGTTATCTTGTGAAACCATTCCATCATTTATATGAGTATTTTCAGTTTTTAATTATTTTTTAATATATATAATACTCTATAGAGGAATGAACTAAATGATTATTCATAAAGCTATTTTAAATATTTCAATTTATAAAGATTTTTACATATACTAAAAAAGTACTTAATTATTTATCTTCTTATTGAAATTTTTTAAACTTGTTTTATTAAATGATTATGTATTTAAATATCCAAATTTATTTTTTTGTGCTTATTAATAAAATAATGTTTTATATTATATCTATATTTTATTTTCCTTTTTAAAAAATAAATATTAATTTGTACAAAAATATATTAAATTCATGGGAAAAATAAATTAATAAACTATAAATTATAATAAGTTTATTTGCTTCATTTTTTTAAAAATCCATTAATTATAATATTATATTTTTTCAATTGATTAAACCAACAAATTGTATATATTTATTTTTTTAATTAGATCTATAACTTATAATTTTTAAAATTATTTCTTTTATTCTTTTTTCTACAAAATAACAAAAATTAGTAATTAATTGTATTATTCAAAAGCCTTTATCAATTTTTTTAATTTAAAAAATCTATTTGGAAGTTACTAATTTATGTAGAATAAAAAAATAAATACGAATAATCTGAAGATATATAACAGAAATAAAATAAAGTTTTTTTTTTAAATTATAAAATTAGGTCAAAGCTTAGAATTTTTGATTATTAACTTTCGAAAATATAAAAAATTTAAAATTTTTTAATTAAAAAAGATTAAAATTTAATTTGATATTTGATATTATCCATATTATTTTAAAAAATATAAAAAGAAATTTTTTTTAATAAAATTTTTTAATTATATTACCGGATTAAACTTTTTATTCAACTTTTAAATGACGCACATGAACAATTAAATAGTATATTATAGTATTTAGTTTTATGCCGATTGTGATAAAATTAATTTATTAAATTTTTATGTATTTAAATAAATTTTCTATATAAATACGTCTAAATTTTTTCATAAAATGTTTACAAATTGAACTTTTTATAATTCTTATTTAAAATAAATACTGAAATTTTTATTAAATTTTTATGTGATATAAATGATTAAATTTATTCTTTGTTGTTATTCATTAAATATATTTATTTAATAATTTATAGAAATAAATTTTACCTTTTTTTAATGCTAAGTATCCCTAGGTATCCCATAAATTCTAGGATCCACAATAGTCCAATTTTTTATAGTTTTTATTATATTTACGTTATTTATTTTCTAATTTTAATAATATATTTGTCTTATTTTATTAAAATTCTTTAATATGACTTTAACACCTTTAGTTAGATTCTTTATTTAGATATACAGCTGTGCAATTTAAATTTGATGCATTTATTAATTAAAAAAACTATTTTTTGGTTATTGTTTTTAATTGCGGTTGGTTTTCATTTTCACATTTATAATGTAAAGTTTTAGAGGATATCATTTCCTTCATCTTAATATTTACCTTTAATCGTCATTTCCGGAGTTAATGGGGAAAAGACGTTTCTTCCATCTTTTTGGTACGGCCATTATTAGGAAGAGTCGTCACCGAAACCTTCACTAAATGCCCTGCAACCAATCATCCATGTCAAGACCTTAAATATATAAAAATACTTATTTTATTATAATTTTAAAAATTTAATATATGAATTTAAAAATTTAATATATGATTATTTTTATTTTTCATTATTTCTTTTTAGCGCTTTAGTAAATTCAGAGATGAAATTACTCCATTCAGAATAATTCTTTTAGCAATTTATTTGCTTTCAGCAATAGCTTTAATATTTTAATTCTCTCGTTTTGTACATATATTTGCTAAAAAAAATTATAATTAATTAATATGATTGTCATATTAGTATTTCTTTACAATATAAAATTTAATCAATATTTTATTTACTATGCCAAATTTTATTTATTATTTATAAATTTAATTTTTTTTCCAACATACTTAGATTAATATAAAAATTAATTTGAATTTTTGTGTTTTAATATTTTTGCACAATTGTGTTTTTATTAACGAAATTTTAACAAATGTTTTTATTTAATTTTTTAAATATAAATTGGAATTATAATTTTTTAATTTGGTATAAACAGTTAAAATACTAATTTTTATTTATAAAATTATATTCTTCTTCTTTATTATTCACACACTTCGCTCTGGTACATAATATTTATATATTTATCACGGTTCGCTCTAATATTTATATGGACCGACAGAGATGGCGACCCAAAAAGATAACACACATCTTTATATATATTCACACGTCCAAACAATTTCAACACATAAAAAGAAATAAAATAAAAATATACAATATAAAACATTATATATATTTTATTCTTAAAAATTTATTTTTCATTTGGCACGGGGTCCCCGTTCCCCGCGGGGACCCCGTCCCCGTTCCCGCGAGGGTCGCCAGTCCCCGTCCCCACGGCCTTGTCCCCGCGGGGAAACGGAGACAAAATGCACCCTTAAGAATGGGGAAATCGGCCAAAATTGATCATTATTTTTAGGGTTTTTAGTGGGAAAAAATGATGTAAAATAAAATTTTCTAAGGCAATTTTTTCTTAAGAAATGTTCGAAAATATCGAATAATTTTCATTTTTAAAAAAATTTTATACCTATATTTCGAAAAAATCCAAAATTATTATTGATTTCCAAATTTTTGGAATTTTATAGTACATGGTTTTACGAAAAATTTCAAAAATTTATAAATCTTCGATTTTTCAAAAAATTTATAGGCTCTAATTTTTCGAAAATTTTCAAAATTTTTAATAGGGCACGGATTTCTAGAATAAATTTTCCCTAGTTATAAAATTGATTGAAAATTTAAAATTTTTTTATAGTCCTAAGTTTCTCGAAATTTTTTTTTAAAAATATCGAATACAGATCAATAGGTGTCATGGTATCGTCAAAACAGACGTCGATATTTGGAGATTCTTTCAATGCCGCAAATATTATTTACTTTTTGAGCTTATAATTTATTTTATTTTAATTTCTTTTTATTAAACTGATACATCAACTTATAAAAAAATATTCCTTATGCTATAATCCATCATTATAAAAAAATATTTATATTTATTGATTTTAACTTGTTTTAATTTTTTCTCTATAGAAATTAATAGTTTAATTTATAATAATATTAAATTTTTCTTAAAAAAATATTAATACACTAAAATGCCTTTGCTTTTTTTATTATTGCAATTTTTAATTTAAATTTAATAGTAACCATTTTAAGCTTCTTTTTAATATTTATTTGGCACTTTGGTGATTTCTTAATGGCAATGCTCATGCATATTAATTAGAGTCCGGACAACAGGTTCGGTCGATTTTTTTCGGAATAAAACTCGAAAAAACTCGAAAAATTCAAAAAAGGTTCGGTCGAGTTTTTTCGAAAAAACCGAAAAAAAAACTCGAACTTGAAAAAACTCGAAAAAATGGTTCGAGTTTTTTCGAGTTTTCAATTTTTCGCCAAAAAAATTTTTTCGCCAAAAACAACTTTTAACTGAACACGATTTAACCAATTCTCGCAATTTTACACCGTTTCTTTCAGCAGAATGAGTTACTTCGACATCAGACACCGCCAGAACAAAAATTTTTCCTTTGAAAATTTGGTGAAATTCCATGAGCTGTCAAACTTAAAAACCAAAATTTTCAATTTTTTTTTCTTTATAAAACCTGATAAAAGAATTCGCTCCTTCCGTCCAAATATCGATTGTAAAAATATTTTTGACATTTATTGCAGCGTCGACGGATGGGGCTGAACTTTGAGGGCGCAGACGAGCAAAAAACAACGAACTTCGGCGGCCCGATAGGGCCGCCGAAGAAAAATTTGAAAATTTAGACCTTTTTCTTAAGAAAATTGGAAAGAAATTTTTCGATCGGTTTTTCGAGTTTCAAAAAAAGTTCGATCGAGTTTTTTTCGAAATAAAACTCGAAAAAACTCAAAAAAGTTTCGGTCGAGTTTTTTCGATAAAAACTCGAAAGAGAAAACTCTAAAAAACTCGAAAAACTCGAACGAAAACTCGGTCGGTCCGGTCTCTAATATTAATGATCAATTAATTTTATTTAGCACTGAAACTTCAAATTAGATCACGGAGTCAAATATTTTTTAAATTTCTGAATTATTTTTAACTTGTCTTTTTTATATAATTTTCAAAATAATTTAGATGTACTTATATTACAGAAATATAATTTTTTGGGGATAGAAAGATTTATATATATATTTTGACTAGATTTAATTTTAATTTTCAACCGATTGAGAAAATATATTTTTTTCTAAATATAATTTTCAAACAATAACAATTTGAATATATTTAAAAAACAAATAAGAAAATTTTAATATATTAATTTTAATCGTGATAAGGTGATAATTAATTGGTTTCATTTAAATTTTAGTTTATATCATTTAATTGATTTTATTCCAGTATATATAAAATTTTTATTCCAGTATAAGAAAATAATCAAATCTTTCCGCCTTTTCCACTGAGATTACTCCGATGATAGCATATATCATTTTTTTCTAAAAAAAATATTATTTTTAGTAATAAAAATTATTCCATTATTCAAGTTGTTTTCGAAGATTATTCTTTAAAATTAAAACCGAATCTATTTTTTAGCATTTATCAAGATTTTGATAATTATTTTTTGTTTTTTATTTATAATTAATTTTTATTTTTATTATATATCATCCAATCATCCATGGCAAAGATTGCAGTTATTTCAAACTTCTATTTTCTGATTCATTTTGAGAATTGATGTATATTTTTACGCTGATTCTTTAAAAATTTTGTATTGTAGTTTTCTCATTTGTATTCATTATTTATATTTTATATTGATTATTTTTGTATATGTTTTTGATATTATAACTAATTATAATTTCTTTTCAAGCAATTTCATCTTTATAGTGCATGATTTAAAAAACCTAATCGTTTTTTATATTTAATTTTTAGTTTTAAATGAATAATTTATCAACGACATTTTTATGGAAATTATTCAATTTTTATTTTTTTAAATATTTATATAAAATTAAATTATATTATTGTTTGATTATTTTTTGGCAAAAATTGGTTTGTTGAAACCTTTTAAGTGATCATATTCTATCGCAATCTATTTAGACTAATTAAAGTAATGTTAATTTTAAAATTTTTAAATGACTAAGCAAGCAGTTATTGCCATCCTTTATAACTTCTTATTTCAGTTTAAATATTTTCCATTCATTCTTTTTTGTATTTTATATTTTTTATTCATTTTATATATAACCGTTTTATTGCATCATAATTCATCATTCTTATATCTAAAACATTCCAGTTTTGTATAAATGTATTTTTTTTAATTTTTTAAAATTTTCTAGTCGTTTACATTCAAGATTATAAAATTTCCATTCTTAATGAGCTAATAAAAATTCTTATTTGTAGGCATTAAATCATTCATCTTTTTCAAATTACATGGAGTTTTTTTAAATATTTTAATTATATATGATTATTTTATAAATATAAGGAATTTTTATTGGTTTTTTTCCTAATTATCTTTAACAAATAAATAGTAAAAATTTATTTATTATTTTTTTAAATTTAATTTAAAATCATTTGTGTGTTAGATATTTTAAAATAAATCATTGTGTAATTAAATTAATTTATCGTTGATTTCTATAATTTTTATTCCAAATATTTTTAAATTAAATTAGTTCATCATTTTTATATCAATCAAATGTTTAAAATAATTTTTTTCATAAAATATTCTCTTTTTTATTAAAAATTTATGAAAATTTTTGACGAATGAAGAAATAATTAATTCTGGAGGTATATAATTCTAATATATGTATAATTTTATCATAAAAGAGTTTAAAAATCATACCAAACAACATAACAAAATTTTTCTTTTTTTAATGAATCGATAGTAATTCTTCATAGATAATATTTATATATAAGGTGTTGGAATTTGTAATGACCCTCTATTACAAATATTAAATTAAATTTCTTAATTTTTATTTTTCCATCGCTAATTTATTTTAGAATTGCATTCTTAAATCTCCTCGATTTTTGATTTATAATTTATAATGGTAATTTACTAGTCTTAATTTTATGAAATTTTTTATTCGACCTAAGTACAATTTCCAATTTTGGTTATATATAGTTGAGTTTTGGTTCAGATGTTTGAGTCCTTTGCTCAGCAAGCTGCTATCGTTTTTATTCCTTGGCTTTCTTCTGAAACACCACGGTTAAATCAAATAAAAAAATTTTATTATATAAATCTTATATTATTTTATTAATAAAAAAATAACTATAATTTTATTTGATAAATGGAATTTAAATTTTCGGGCTGCTCATTTTATATAAAAAATTATTTTGTTTAAAACATTGAATCATTTCTTTTATTTGGCTGATATTTTATTATTAACTAAATTTTAATCATAATTTTTTAATGACAATTTATTTTTTCGAATAATTTCAATTCAATTGCTCTTTACATGCTTCTGATCTTTATAATTTTTAATTATTCATCTTCATAATTTTTTAAAAATTCATGGTCATCGATGTACCTTGTGACATGATATGTGTCTCCCTATAAGAAGGGGTGGTGCCTTTGCAAATGTCCCAGGGTACTCCAGACCAAGTCCCATTTATCTAATAATTTTTTTATCAAAAATTAATAATTTTAATTTTTTAATATAATTATATTTATAAAAAAAATAATAAAAATAATAATTAATGCTGTTTCCTGAAAGGATAGTGTGACTATCGGAAAAGGTTAACATGGGCATCAAATTGTATATTAGCTATTCAAAAATATTTGAGACTATATGTTTTTTCATGTTTAATATTAAATTGTTTTTTTTTATATTTTATTAATAATTATCAATATATTATAAAAAATTATTAATATTACTCACAAAAAAGGGTATTTGATAATGTTAATGCAAAAAGTTAATAAAATCTTTAATTTCTTTCATAGATTTATACGTTTTTCATCTTTTTAGTATTATAAAATTATGTTTAAAATATTCACTTCGTTATTGAATGTTTATTGAATGTTTAATTATTTATTTCATATTTACCTTCAGTATATTATAATTTAAACCCATCTTCAAATAGATTTTACCAAAAAATTATTTTAATGCATCTTTTTTCTAAATTCTTTGGTTTTAATTTTTTGAATATCTTCATATGTTTTCCTCTTAATTAATTTATTATTAAGACTCACAGCGATATTTCTCTTCCATGTGTAATTGTTGTTTTCGTTTATTAAACTTACATATATTAAATTTCTATTTTATGTTAAATTTTTATATTAAATAAATAATATTATATGATAATGGTCATCTTAAATACCTAATGAACCTACTTAAATGTATTGAGATCTCAAACATGTGTAATTAAACCGGAATGGGATTATTATATTTTTTTAATACAGATCGTTAAATAATTTTCATTTATTATATTTTTTAAATTCTTATTTTTTTCCATTTTTGATGCTTTTTGTTCCTTTCTGTAAATAGTTTAATTTTTATAGTAAATTATTCTTTTGTTAAATAAATGTTTAACAATGAAAAAATCTATATAAAAATTCATATGAATTTTATTATAATTTTATTATAGTTTTATTAGATATTTCTTGAAAAAAATGAATTTTATTATAATTTTATTATAGTTTTATTAGATATTTCCTTATTAGATAAGAATTTTATTTATATAAAATATAGATTATTTGTTTCTAATTATTTAATAAAATTCTTTTGTTTAATTTGGTGTTTTTATTTAGAGTATTAATATTCGATGATATCGACTATTTTGTTGTTTAATCATCAAATTTTTACTCCAAATGATAATTTATAAAAATTTCTAACATATAAATAATAACTGTTGAAGACTTTGATATGACAATTTGTATCCAACCCAAAGGGTGAGCAATCACAAATTTTCTTAATTTTTTCATAATAATTTTTGAAGATTTATTTAAGTTAGTAATTTTTTTGGGCAGTTTCTTTAAGTTTTCATATTTTTTTAATATTCTTTATTCAGAATCATATATTAATTTTTCTATAATGGCTTTCTTCTGAAACACCACGGTTAAATCAAATAAAAAAATTTTATTATATAAATCTTATATTATTTTATTAATAAAAAAATAACTATAATTTTATTTGATAAATGGAATTTAAATTTTCGGGCTGCTCATTTTATATAAAAAATTATTTTGTTTAAAACATTGAATCATTT
>LDKF01003862.1:4633-19961 GCA_001026735.1 Rotylenchulus reniformis | reverse complement strand
CCCTCCGGATGCCCAATGTTCCATTTTTTTGTACCCGCGTAGCATGTCCTCTAATATTGGTTCCGGCAGGCATGATGTTGATTTTGGGTCTGAACTCGTGATCCGTTCAAAAAACAACCAAAACCAAAAACAGAGTACTGAAACAAGAAAATTTTTCGTAAATTTTTTTCACCAAAAATAAAAATTTGGTCAATTTCCTTAAGAAAATTCGATAAAACTTAAAAAAAATCCCGGCGGCCCCTATCGGGACCGCTGAGGATTTAAACCGAGATTCTCGGTAAAAAATGAAGACCGATCGAGATCTCGGTCGAGACTCTCGGTAAAATCTCGGTACCGAGACCCGAGACTCTCGGTACCGAGATCTCGATCGGCCGATCTCTAATTTAAATTAACTAAATTTCTAAAAATTGGTTTTAAAAAATTAAAAATGAATTTTTAAAGGGAAATTTTTTGTCAAAATTTTATCTTTTTTTTGTTCACATTTCCCATTTGAAAAAATACCCATACATAAAAATCTTATATAAAAAAAATTCCTCCCTACTATTTTGCCCTAGTAATGACGCATATATAAAGATTGACGCATTTTGCACTAAATACAAAAAAAATTACGGTTTTATCCCTAGTCTAAATAATAAATGAAAAAAAATTGAGAAATTATTTCCATAAGCAAGAAATCCCGAGTGCTTTTCAGGTCGAGGTGGAGATTGGTGCCGACAATGGGCAGGAGGTGCGCTTCATTGGCGAGGGCGAGCCGCACATTGAGGGCGACCCGGGCGATCTGATCTTCAAAATTCGGGTCGAACCACACAGTCGCTTCGAGCGGCGCAAGTTGGACCTTTACACCAACGTGACCATCTCGCTGCAGCAGGCACTGTCCGGATTTGAGGTCCTCGGAAAATCGAATTTTTGCGGAAAATTCCTAGAAAATTTTAAGATCATTTTTTTCGAATGAGTTTTTTATCAATTCTAAAGACAGACCATATTATCGATTTTTTGGGCTTTTTCTTAGATGGGAGGAGTTTAGGAATTTTTTTTAATTTTTATTTCTATAATATCCCTCTTTTTTGCATTTCTGAATTTATATAGATTTTTGAAATGGACTTAAAAAAGTTATAGGTTTTTGGTTCAGATTTTCTGGTATAAAAGGAAAATATCTTTACATTTTTTTTATAAATAATTATTTATTTTAAGATGGACATTGTTCATCTGGACGGACACAAAGTGCACATCTCAAGGGATAAGGTATGATTTAATTTAAATAAATCGGAAAATATTTTCTTCTATTTCTAACCAATGCAAATCGGCGAACTTTCCCGACCTTCTAAATCGGGATGGGGACTTTCGAATCGGGAAACATCCGAAGTTTGAATCGGGTATTACGCAGGGAATACGGAGGGTGGCAACGGGGCAACTGCCCCCCCCCCCATCGCGGAAAAAATTAAAATTTTCAGCGGGTCGGGGGAGAAAGGAAGAAAAAAAAATCGAAAAGAAGGGGAAAACACAAAACATTGAAATTTCTTCAAAAAACCTGCTTATGCAAAAAAATGACCAATTTTCTCAAGAAACTGGGGGAAAAATTGAGAGTAAAATTTATGCTCCTGCCCCCCATCCCCAAATCCTGGGTACATCCCTGGTATTACGACAAATCATTGATCACAGATCACTTGGCCCGGTGCCCGGATCCGCAAGAAGGACGAGGGCATGCCGTCGTTGACCAACAACCACGAACGGGGTCTCCTCTACATCACCTTTGACGTGGAATTCCCCCGGGGCGAACTGAGCGCGGAGCAGAAGAGCCAACTGGCCGAACTGCTCAAGCAGGACGGGTACGAGCCCAAGGTGTACAACGGACTGCAGGGATATTGATCGATCAGATCAGCAAAATCAGATCTACTAGAGACACAAGGGTATTGATCACAGGGTTTAGAGACCGGATTTTGAGAATTTAGATCCATTTTTAGCATAAAAACCCGAATTTTTCATGCCAGGAAAATCCGACAGTAGATGATTTTTAAAAAATAAAGATTAATTTTTTGCTTCGTTACGTTTTTTTCGCTAAATTTTTTGAAAATTATGAGAAAAGCCGAGGCGAATAAAATTTTCTGATATCGAAATTTCTTCGAAAAACCGTGCTATAAAAAATTTTGGAATTTTTTGAAAATTCTATGCAATGATTTTTCCCAACGAGATTTTAATCCGAGAGTACATTTTTTTCTATTTTTTTTTTGGATTTTCAAGGCACCGAATTTTGATCATTTTCCTTTTTTCTTATTTTGTTAGGACGTTTCTCTAGCAAAATAGGACTAATCCGGTCTCTACCTATCTGGTTTTGGTTTTACGGTTTAAGGGACCCTAATTTTCTAAATTTTGACCCAATTTTTTCCTCACAAAATCGGCCAGCAATACAAGATTTTTGTTTGTGTATGTCCAAATTTGTCCTCCCTCCTTCCCTTTTCCTTCTCATCATCATTATGTATTCCCTACGCATCGGTGCGTAATTGCTCCTTTTTTATCAGAAAAATTTGTTTGCGGGCTTATTGTAGCATTTTTTTTCGAAAAAAATCCTTATTTCACATCTATAAAAATTTGGATTTTTCGTTCTGTTTTTTGTAATTGCTGTCATTCCTCATATTTCCGGAAAGTGTTTGTGTATTGCTGGGTCGCCAGAGCGAGATCAATTTGCAAAAATTTTTGAGACGAGCTTACCACGAAAAGCATTTCTGAACTACAACTACAAAACAACAGACACGAAACACCGGATAGTGCAGAGTTCGATCTTTCGCGTCCGGTGTTCAGTAGTAAGCCACAATAACACGTATAATCGCTCGGCACCAAAAAGGATGCAAATTGATCTCGCTCTGGCGACCGAGCAATATCAAGAATGGGGGTCAGCTCCATAGAACCCAGCTCACTAGAACCCAGAAACTTCCCTTCATTCAAAAACTTTTTTCTAGACATTGCTAGGCCAAAACTATAAAAAGCAAAAAAGTGTAGAATTTTAAGACCCCACCTTTGGCCTTTTCGGTTTTTCGAATTTCCCTAAAAAATTTTAGAAATTTTCGAAAAAATGCAAAAAATCGAAATTTTTTGAAAATTTCAGAAATTTCCAGGTTAATTCGAAAAACCAAAAAGGCCAAAAGTGGGGCCTTAAAATTCTAAATCTTTTTTTTTTATTAAGTTTCTGGGTTCTAGTGAGCTGGGTTCTAAGGAGTTGTAGCCCAAGAATGTTTTATTATTTTTTTGTTGTTGTTTTTTTGTGATATATGGCCAATTTTTGCAAGAAAAATAATACATTTTCGAACCCTTTAATTATCCACAAACCAGAGGCGTCGAACCGGGATCGACTGAAGCGTCTCTGGTCTTTGTCGAAAGAATTTCCAACTGTGTGCCAACATATATGGACCATACGCTATAACTCGATTCAAATCTTACCTAGAGAAATGAATTTGGTGTCAAAAAATAAAGCAAAAAATTAGCTACGAAATGAGCCAAAACCCATCCAAATAGCTCAACTCTGAAAAAGTTATTACCTAAATAATGATTTGGCCAAGTTCACGGTATTTTGGTCATAACTTTTCATAGGGGTTCATTTCGAGTGGGCTTGTAGGCTCATTTTATAGCTAAATCTTTGCTCTATTTTTGACATCAACAGACACTAATTCCCTGGGTTTGAATTGAACTTTGAACCGAAAATATAGCGTTCCGCGATCTTTATTGGCAAATTAAAAATTTTTTATATAAAATCAGGTGCAGCAAATTGTAAGGAAGAAGCCAGATGGACGGTTAAAATTAAAACGCCTATGGCGGGGATTGATAAGTAGGGCTCGGAAAAATATCGGCATAAAATCGCAAAATATACGGTACTTCTCTAGTTTACCCCCCTCCCCCGGAAAAAAATAAAATAATTTTTCTCGCCAATTTCTTCAATTTTAGAAATGATCCAGGGGTTTTCGCATATTGGACTTCTGTCATAAGATTTCATCAAATCTATGATTTTATCAAATCTATGATCACTTTTTAATTTTTTATATAAGATTGAAGTTGTTCCTATACCAAACTCAAATAAATTTTAAAAATGATAAAATCATAGATTTGATGAAATCTTATGGTAAATCTGACGCCAGATTTGAACTCAGCGTGTGTGAAAACCCCCAGTTTATTTTCAAATTGCTAATTTTGTCAGAAAAAAATTATTTTATTTTTTCCAGGGGGGGGGGTAAACTAGAAAAGTACCAAATATACGTATAAAAAATATCGGTCAAAAATCGCAAAATACCGGCAAAAATTAGTGCATAAATTTTTCAAAATGGATATGAAAAATAATGTAAAAATTTTCAAAAATAATTTATTCTTGGGTGAAATTGCAAATAAGGAACATTTCGAGGTTTTACATGAAGAAACTGGCCAAAAAGATGAAAAATAAAATTTCATTTTTTGAGATTTTGGATTTTATTTTTGCTTAAGAATTTTTCAAAAATGGCAAAATATCGACGTAAATACCGGCATACCGGCAAAGTCCAAAATATCGAAAATATCGACCAAAAAGTTGATGATTTTGGTAGGGTAGTTCACGGTCGGTTAACCGAACCGAAACCGAAACCGAAAACCGGGTTTTTTTGGTCAAAAACCGAAACCGAAAACCGGGGTACCGAAAACCGGTAAAACCGAAAACCGAGGGTCCAAACCGGTCGGTTTTCGGTTTTGACATACACCCCTAAGAAATGGATTTTTTTGTAAAATTTTTTGAAAATGTACCCCAAAAATGCCATTTTGGATCCAACACTAAAGGAATTTTGGTGGAGAAAGAACCATAAATGCCTTGGCTCAAGTGGAAACGATTTTGGTTTATTGGCGGTGAGAGCGCAGGTTCAATTCTCCACCATTAAAATTCTTCTTTTGTTTTGTTTTTGATAAATTCGTATTTTTACGAATAAAAAATAGATTATAAATTTTTAAAGCTATCAAAAAACCTAAATTTTTCTTTAGAAATGATGATAAATTATTGAATTTTTAACCCTAAGTTCCAGTAAAGGACACTAAAATTTAATCAATTTTTAAAAAAGAAAGGTCTATTTCTCAAAAATTTCGGCACTACTTTAAAGAAGGCGGATCTTGGGACTCACTTTTTTTTGAGTCCCGGGACTCACTTTCATTTTTGTGATCAACTGTATTTTCGGGGTAATTTTTGACGCTGAATCCGATTCTGATGTCAATTTTGACGTATTGGGTCATCCGACGTCACCTTTTGACGCTGACGTCAATATGCCGCACGTAGAACACGCAAACAACACGGGGAAGACCACGAATTTGTTGCGGGTTTTACGTGAGGCAGTTTTTGGCGTCAGCGTTAAAAAGTGACGTCAGATGATGCATGACGTCAGAATTGGCTTCATAATCGGATTCAGCGTCAAAATTACTCCTGTTGGTACTCAAAAAAAGTTTGAGTCCCAAGATCCGCCTTCTTTAAACTAGTGCCAAAATTTCTCCGGCGGCCCCTATCGGGTCCGCCGGCACCTCCCGAAGGAAAATTTCTTTAAAAATTTAATTAAAAATGACCAATTTTCTTAAGAAAAAATGACCTAAATCTTCAAAATTTTCTCCGGCGGCCCCTGTCGGGACCGCCGAAATAAAGCTTAGAATTTTTTTTTTTATTTTTTTGAATTTTTGAAAAAAAAAGTGAGCAAGACCAAGATTTTTCTGGAAAAAAGACTTAGAAATTTTAGAAATCGAAAGAAATTCTGATGAACGTCGTCACAAATTGTAGAGAGATAGTTTTGTTGGAAAATGCAATAACTTTATTTAAAATGGAATGAAAAAATAGCATTATTGCCAGAAAACAGACAAAATTTTCTCCAATTTTTTGGGCTCACATATTTTAGGGCCAGATTTTTTTCAAAAAAATCTCACTCTCTTGTAAATTTTCCTATAAATTTGATGTAATTAATTAGGAAAATAAATGCTTAAATTTCTTTTTAAATTTTTTCTATGTGAATTTTTCGATTTTGGATTTTTTGATTTTTTTTTTTGGAAAATTACAATTAATAAAAACCGAAAAAACCGAAACCGAAAACCGGGGTACCCGAAACCGGTAAAACCGAAAACCGGGGGTACCGGTTTTAAACCGGTCTTGAACTACCCTAGATTTTGGACTCAAATCAAGCTAGAAATGCTTTTTATTTGATTTTCAGGCCTTTTAAGCCTCCGCAAAAAATATCGATTTCGATATTTTTCCGAGCCCTATTGATAAGATCCACAAGAGAGACGGGCAAATGTACCCCGGTAGCTCAGACGGTAAGAGTATCGGTTTACGGCGATAGGAAAAGCGCTGATCTAATCGCCCATCCGGGCCCGTAAAATAAGAGGGTTACGGGTTAACTAACCCTCAACTCAGGGTTAACTAACCCTCAATTCCTAACCCTGCAATCGATCAGGGTCAGCCTTACCCGCAACTTTGAAAAATCTAGTAAAAATATTCAAAAAATTCCTAAAATTATGAAAAAATTAGATAATATAGAAAAAAGTTCAAATTTTTGTTGACATTAAAATACTATAAAATTACAAAATATCTTTTATGTTATTGGACTCAAAATATGTAGTAAACCCCCAAAATCATCATTTCTTTTATTTCCGGTTTTTATCATCGTCACCAAATTCATTAACACTTATATGTAGTGATCAAAAAACATTTAAAAATTTTTTTTAAATAAATAAAATTATTTTAGAAATTTTATCGATGATCCCCTTTGAGCTCAACTTTGGTAAAATAAGAAGGAGGTTAACCCAGGGTGCCCTTCGAAAATTTTTCAAAATCAGAACATTCAGCTCAAATCTAAAAATGACTTCACAGGTTAATTTTTGCCGCTGAATCCAATTATGACGACCATTNCAATTCCTAACCCTGCAATCGATCAGGGTCAGCCTTACCCGCAACTTTGAAAAATCTAGTAAAAATATTCAAAAAATTCCTAAAATTATGAAAAAATTAGATAATATAGAAAAAAGTTCAAATTTTTGTTGACATTAAAATACTATAAAATTACAAAATATCTTTTATGTTATTGGACTCAAAATATGTAGTAAACCCCCAAAATCATCATTTCTTTTATTTCCGGTTTTTATCATCGTCACCAAATTCATTAACACTTATATGTAGTGATCAAAAAACATTTAAAAATTTTTTTTAAATAAATAAAATTATTTTAGAAATTTTATCGATGATCCCCTTTGAGCTCAACTTTGGTAAAATAAGAAGGAGGTTAACCCAGGGTGCCCTTCGAAAATTTTTCAAAATCAGAACATTCAGCTCAAATCTAAAAATGACTTCACAGGTTAATTTTTGCCGCTGAATCCAATTATGACGACCATTTTGACGTAATGCAGCATCCCGCGGCTAGGCACATATTCGTTTGCGGGTTCTTCAAGCTGAATCACGTCATGCATATGGTATATAAAATTGGCGTAAAATGACGTATTAAATCCAAATGGAACGTCAGAAGTGGATTCGGTATCTAAAATTACTCCATGAAGGTTTTTAGACGATCTTACAAAGAAAACAACGTCGAAAAGTGACGTGAAATGACGCATCAGGCCAAAAAGGACATCAGAACCGGATTCATTTTCTTAACAAGGCGTTTTTAGACGATTTTCATTTTTTTTTGATTATTTGGCGTCAGCGTCAAAAAGTAACGTAAAATGATGCAATAGGTTAAAAAGGACGTCAGAATCGGATTCGTCAAAAACTACATTGGGAAATAATTTTTCAATTGAAAAATTAAATAAAAATTCAAAAATGTTGGGGAGTCAAAAATGGTACACAAACCAAAAAAGTGCCGTCATTTCTTTAACATGTATGTTCAGTTCAAAAAGAAAGTTTTCCTCCAGCTTGTGTTTTTATTTTTCCAAATTATTTTTCTATTATTTTTTGGGTTAAAAAGGGCTAGAGGACAATTTTTTTGGGTAATTCACTGATTTTTTAAAGAAAGTTGTTATTTTTCAATACAAGTTTGTTTAATTCGATAATTTGATCAAAATTTCTAACTTTCTTTAAAATATTGGCATAATTTTCAAAGATTCCATTTCTTAGGAGTGTATTATTAAAACCGAGAACCGACCGATTTGGCTCCTCGATCTTCGATTTTACTGGTTTTAAACCTGTGTTTTCGGTTTCAGTTTTTTGGCCTATAAAGGCAGTTTTCGGTTTCGATTTGTTAATCGATCTAGATAAATCCTTTTTTAACTCTTCATACATTAAATTGGTATGAGAATTCTCCATGAATGCCAAGTTTCTTTAATTGCTGTGGAGATTCTGAATTGGGGGACAATTCTTGAGCCGCTTTGCGGATTTTATCCAAAATGGTATTCCATTGTTCATCATTGACACATCTTACTGTGTTTTGTTGGTTATAAGGTTCTTCAATGAATAATTTAAACTGGAGAGTATTTGAAGGCAAATCAGATCTATAAAGAAATGTAAATAATTAATAATTAAAAATGAAATTGCCTCGGAAATATGCATCCCTTTGCGATTGAAATTGCTTGACTTTCAAAATCGAAATTGTTGTAATAATCAAAAAAGGTTATTAGCAATTCCCCAACTGATTGATCATTTGATGGATTTATACCTGAATTTTCTCATTAGTTTAATATTTTCGATAAAGTTCACTCGGTATTAATTTCGGCAAATCATGAGTGAATTTAATCTCTTCGAAAGGACGGTTATAACGAAATTCTTGAGGGTACAAACGTTGAAGATTTGACAGCACTGGAGGATTGACTCCGCATTGCAAAAGGTGCAGAACCATCAATATAATCGAGTAAATTAATTATCGAAATTAAAAATTTAGGAGTTAATTTTCTTTGATTTACTAAAGGGATTCTATGACGGGATAAACAAAAAACACACAGGTACATCTATTTTGTAGGATATCCCGCATGACATGATCAGTGCGTATAATGGTCAAAGCTTTATCCTTCCCTGTATGGATGAGGACAAATCACGGGGACCTAGTGGGTATCTCGCAGGTATCGGTCCAGCAATTTTAGAAAAAAAATTTCCTAGCCATTACTAAAAGCTAATCAATAATTTTCTCGAGAATTATGAAATCGAGAACTAAATTAGAACTAAAATTTTTTAGCAATTAGACCCATCGACCACAAGGCTAAAAATTAATGATATTCGGTTCCTGGTCTCGAATATCAGTTGACCAGTGTTGCAAGATAATCCGGATTTCGAATTCGGATTAGAATTTTTACCGATTGAATAAATTTATGCGTTTTAATAATTTTTATAAGTAGTTCAGCTATCAAACTGTCAGCCTATACTATCTGTACTTCAGTATATTTTTGTGTCTTTTTTGAATTTTTTGAAGAAAAAATTATAAAGTCTCCGTCCGAGTCTATGGATCAAATCTGGTTCCGACTTTCTACATAGTCTCGAGAAAATTTTGGTCTCAAAATCGCATCAATAACATCCAATTTTTAGAAGGTTAAAGGTTAAAATTTACAAAACATAATTTTCAAAATCTTCATAAATTTAGTATCCCTTAGAAAATTTAGAAATTTTTACATTTTTGAAGGGGTTCCCCAATTAGTCCAAGACCCGTAGAATTCACAACAGATTTCACATGCCTTATTATTTTCAAAAAATTCATCAGCCATGTGGTTTTTAAACTTTTCTTTGGGGTCTATTGAATATTTTTTGACTTTCAGTTTACTGTCTTTTCTTCTTTTCTATTAATATGATTTAGAGTAAAGCTGGCCAATAAAATTATTTTGATTTATCTAAAAATTTTAAAATTTTTTGATGATATCTAACGAGCTGGAATTTAGGGGTTTTGATTTTTTTTCTCTTTTCTTTTTTACCATATCCACCGAAATTTTGATCATTTTTTTAACCATATTCTTATGAATGTATTTTAGAAAAAGTTACGGGATGGCAAATGGAAATATTCATGAGTAGAGATCGGATTCTTAGATTATAGCCTATTTGCAACCATAATTTATTGACAAATTTGCATAAAAGCATGCCCTAAAAATTGTTTGAACCATTGAAGTTTTTTTCACCTATTTTACCTATTTTGAGGTTTTAGCACCTAATAGTTTTTTTGCCATCTATTTTGATTTGCAGAACAAGACGTTTGATGGCGGCCAGTTGTTGGCGAAGATCTGGTAGGTAGGAATATCATGAATTCCCTACGCACACCCCTTGGTTGACCAAGGATGTGGCAGAAGCGATCGACGCTTCCCAACCCTCCAAAGCCCTGGGCCCCGACAACATTTCGGCTCTCCATTTGAAACACCTGGGTCCAATCGCTCATCAGTACATTGCAGCGCTTTTCAACAAGTCTATGGAAACCGGCCTCATCCCTCACATGTGGATGAAGGCTCGTGTCATCCCCCTACCGAAACCCGGAAAAAACAACAGCGCACCAGACTCCTACCGTCCCATCAGCCTTCGTTCATCAGTCGCCAAACTTCTGGAACGACTAGTACTACCGTCTCTGCAACAGCACCTCCCCGTCCCTGACCATCAACACGGCTTCCGCAAGTCGCGCAGCACCACAACGGCACTGATGGACATCCACCAGTTCGTCACCGACGGCTTGAATCGTCGACAACCTGTCGAGCGCACTGTTGCGGTCGTTCTGGACCTGTCTAATGTCGCGTCCCATCCCAGACGCGACCAACAACAGGGGAATATAGCAGCTTCATCCCCAGTGGTGGAATTGCTCAGTTGGTAGAGCGACGGTCGACAACAGCATCTCGTGGCCTCTGATCAGGAGCACATCCCACCCCAACCTTTTACACTCCTTGCCGCACGCCTAGCCTCGGGGCGGACGCGACATCTAAGGCGTTTGACACCGTTGATACACGTCAGTTGATGACCGACATCGCGACAACCGACCTTCCTCCACTCGTCAAACGGTGGACCGTGAACTACCTTCGCAGACGACAAGCCAGGGTCGAATTCCGAGGAGTCACCTCCAAGACCCGCGTCATCAGGTAAGGTGTACCCCAGGGGTCGGTTATCAGCCCAGCGCTGTTCAACTTCTACACTGCCTCCCTCCCGGAACCTCCTGCTGGGATCCACATAACAACATACGCCGATGACATCACTGTCTTGGCCAGATCTTCGAACTACGAAGTCGCAGGTGCATCCATCAACGACTATTTGAACAACAGCGTTGTGCCATGGCTGGAGGCCCGGAAACTCCGTCTTTCAGCTGCAAAGTCATCGGCCACGGTCTTCACGACTGCCACCATTGAGCACCACGCCGATCCCAAAGTCACCATTGGCGACACCGCCATCAAAACAACCAAACCCGAAAATACTCGGCGTCACCTGGGACCCATCTGTGTCTTTCAAGGAACACGCTGCCTCCATCCAACAGAAAGTCCGCAAAAGGAACAACATCCTAAAGGGTCAGTTAACCCGGGTAAGTTAACCCCTTTCTTATTTTACGGACCCCGAAGGTCAAGCGGTTCGATTCCAGCCCGGGCTCGTAAAATAAGAAGGGGGTTAACTTACCCGGGTTAACTGACCGGGTTAGGTAAGCGAGGGTAGGTTAACCCATAACCCAGGGTTAAACCGTAAGACAAGAGACGAGGGTAGGTTAACCCGTAACTCGGGGTTAACCTCCTTCTTATTTTACCAAAGTTGAGCTCAAAGGGAATCACCGATAAAATTTCTAAAATATTTTTTTTTAATTTTTTTTTATTAATCTGTTTTTGTTAGTTATAAGTATTGTTCATGAATTTGGTGACGATGGTAATTCGGAAATAAAAGAACATGATGAATTTGAGGGTTTACTATTTCGAATACAATAACATTAAAAATATTTTTGTAATTTTACAGGATTTTAATGTCATCAAAAAATTTGAACTTTTTTCTATCTTATCTAATTTTTTCATAATTTTAGAAATTTTTTGAATATTTTTACTCAATTTTTCAAAGTTGCGGGTAAGGCTTCTGACCCTGATCGATTGCAGGGTTAGGAATTGGGGGTAAGTTAACCCTGAGTCAAAAAAAAAATTTGAACTTTTTTCTTTATCTAATTTTTTCATAATTTTAGGAATTTTTTGAATATTTTTACTCAATTTTTCAAAGTTGCGGGTAAGGCTTCTGACCCTGATCGATTGCAGGGTTAGGAATTGGGGGTAAGTTAACCCTGAGTTGAGGGTCAGTTAACCCTTGGGTAAGCCTCTTGTTTTATCAGCATCTTTTACCGGGTCAGTTAACCCTTATGTAAGGGTTAGTTAACCCGTAACCCAGGGTTAGCTCTTGTTTTACGACTTATTTTACGGGTAACCCTGAGTTGGGGGTTAGTTAACCCGTAACCCTCTTCTTATTTTACGGGCCCCGGGGTTAACATTTTGCCCAATTATTAGTAAATCACCATACATACCATATTAGCAATGTTTTGGGCCATTGCCCATCCATTGAATCAATTAACCGTCTTTCTTCATCCGCTTCTCACTCTGATGCGCGTGCGAATCATCATCCGCATCGGTCTTCGTCGTCAACATCCTCTTCCGCCCCTGTTGCTGTTGTTGCTGCTTCTTCGGTTGATCATCACTTCCGACGCGTCCCCGACTTTTCGAGCATTCCCATGCCTTGGTGAACTCGTTCGACTGCTTTTGCAGCGCCCCAATCTCCGCTCTTCCTTCGTCAATTTTATCTGAAATGGGCTCATAATTTTCGACAGTGGAAATTTTCTCCACAGTAGACTTAGGGGTTTATAATATTTTTTTATTTTCAAAAATAATTTAGTGAAAAATGATAAATCTGATGTCAATTCAGGATTAATCCCCCCACCCCGAAAGTCCTAAAATATTTCGAATCCCAAACCATTTTTCAAAAATATTTATTGACGAAATTTTCGAATGTTCTATTGTCGAAAATTCCGGGTCACCCTACCCTTCCCAAATCCGTCACTGGTAAGGTCTTTACATTTTGCAATTTTTTAAATACATATACCTATATGCCTTGAATTTTCTGCAACTGCTCAACCATTGCCGCCTCTTCATCGCTAATTGCTGGTTTCTGGTTCAGTTGCTTCAAAAGGGCGATCCGTTTACGGTACTGCTCGATTAGCTCGTATTGCAGGTCCACAATGCAACTTTCGCGCTCCACATTTGCTCTCATCTGCAGAAATTTTTTTTGAATGCTTATTAAAAAAATTTTTTACATACATTTCCCCTTAAGTCATTGGCGTTAAAAAAGTTTAAGTTATAACCCACATTTATACAAAATTTATAAGTATACAATAAATGTAATTATTTTTAAAAGTAAAAAAAATTTTTATGATTATCAAGGGTGTCGCCTGCAAGTGACTGACCGGTCTAAAGTCTCCCCAACCCTGTCAGCCATCGAACCCCCTCCCCCTTAAGGAAAGGGCCCAAAATCTTTATCGGGATCGCCGGCACCCCCAAAAATCATTCACAAGTAAAAAAAGCCAATTTTCTTAAGAAAAGTGTTCAAAATTCATAAAAAATTTCCCCGGTGGCACTATCTAAGGATATTTCTTAAGCAAAAAAACCCTTAAATTTTCTTTAAAAATGTATGAAATTTCGTTTTTATTCTCCGAAGACCCCCCGCTGCAAATTTTTTTTCTGGCAACGCTCTTGATGGACATATTTTTCACCATTCTGGTGCCGAGGAGAGCGCGCGGGAAAAGGAACCAACGAAATCGGCTTGTGAGCAAGTAGGTGTCCATGGAGTATCTACACCTGGCTATCGGATTCGGAATGGCTAAAAATTTTTGTTTTTGCTGATTAAAACCTAAACTTTGCGCTTTAACCTTGTACAATCTCGTTGAGCAGTTCGGCCGGAAGACGATACCCATCCCTAGGCCGATTATTCAAAGTGCTAGCAGATGAGCTAGTTGCTTCATGGTCGGACATTTTTTTCAAAGATCGTTAATACCCGGATTGATTAATATGTAAGGCCTGTATTAAGGATTTTTAGAGTAAAATTGAAATTTTTACGAAAAATTGAATTGGATTTCATATCTCCTAAATTTTTGAGGGAATTGAATTCCGTAGGGGAGGGGTCCATTCTCCATTCGTCATTTTCAGTGCTGAATTTTTTTAAGTTTAAAAGGCTTTTGACTTCAAAAATTCCACATCCATAGGCCTCGAATAAAAAAATTCAGATTCATTCATACAACCACAGTTTTTCAAAATTCATAGGTCTAATTTTTTATAGGACTGAAGGTATATGGATGGGCGCTGATATGGACGGGACCAGTAGCGCTACTAATCACCTCTGGACCCTGCTGTGGACTAAAATAAATTTTTCTGTTTTGTTGACTTGTGAATGTAATTGTTATCATTATTATTTTTTTGAAAACCAGATCGGATTTTTGGCGCTATCTGAAAGACGGTCTATTTTGAAAACCCACGAAAAGGGTCCCTCCTTTTAGACAGAAATGAAAAAAAAACTTTTTGTTTTTTTGTAATTCATTTGCTCAAAAAGTATTAAAAAAGTAAGAAAAATAAAAAAAAACTTTTTTTGGTTTTCAAATGAAAAGGGTCCCCCTGTTAAATTCATGGATTTTCAAAATAGACCGTCTTTCAGATAGCGCCGGATTTTTCAAAAAATTTACAAGTTTCGTATTTTTCAAATAACACATACTACACCCCTGTTCCAAAATTATAAAGGGGCGCTACTATGAAGACGGCCCATTTTGAAAACCCACTATAAGGGTCCCCCCTTTTAGTCAAAAATGTAAAATTTTTTTTGTTTTTTTTTTTTGCAAATCTTTTACTCAAAAACTATTAAAAAAACAAAAAAAAATGAAAAAAAATTTTTTGGTTTTCAAATGAAAAGGGTCCCCCCTGTTAAATTTGTGGGTTTTCAAAATGGGCCGTCTTCATAGTAGCGCCTTATAAAGGCACCCAAATTTGCAGAGATTCACCACCTTCCGACAAGCAGATGAAGCTGAAATTTTACTTATGATTGGCTTATGATAAAATAATTTATCCTGAAAGTTTCGTGGAATTTCCACTTCTGGAAAAAAACCCAATGTAGTGAGAAATTACAGCATTTATTGATCATCTAGTCCATACGAGTTTGCATAAATTTTTTAAGATTTTTCCTTTTTGTAAAAATTGGGACTTTTAACCCCGTGAAAAATTCCTTTATAATTATGGAACATGGGTGGCTTTTCGGCTGTTTAGATTAGACTAATCGTGGTCTAGATGATCGCCCATTTTTCTCTGCTTCCTTGTTGTAACGTACCGTATTTCCTGTATTAGACCCCCCGGGGGATTTATTTTTCAATCCCCCTCCAGAGGGGGGGTCTATTGCAGGGGGGGGACTAATTGC
>LDKF01003860.1:3183-14947 GCA_001026735.1 Rotylenchulus reniformis | reverse complement strand
CGGCTTTAGCTGCTCATTCCAAACTGTCACTCCTTCTTTTGTGATCAATTTGTTGACATCTAACACTGGGTTCATAGGGATAATCACTGGATTGGCAATCCGGCTGCTGGTCACTTTAATCCCAGCCGAAATATTATAAATGAAGACATCCGGGATGATCTCCTTCATCAATCCAATTTTGTCACACATATTGATAGCCATTGGGTAAAATTTATAATCTCTGAAGGGATGATGGAAATGTTAAATTAAAAAAAATGGAATGAATGAGAATGAATTAATGAATAGGGGTAGGAAAGAATTGCGGTGGTTGATACGCCCTTTTATATTTATTTTTCGCGCCAAAAACGGAATTGAAGCTTTCTTTTTGGGACATCCTTTGATGTTGCCACCAATCAATAGGCTTTGCCCCCCCCCCTCTCCTCAGGAAATGATTTATGCCCCTCCCCAAGTGGGAAATGATTTATTAGTTTTTATCCCTTTGATCTTACCGCCAACCCGCCTCCCCCCTCGGGGAAAATGATTTATGAGTTTTTATCTAGTACGGCAAATCCCTTTGATCTTGCCGCCAACGATTTCGAAATCCGGACAAAAATGTGTCGGTAAACCCTTTGATCTTGCCGCCAAAGGCCAATAGGTGTTGGCTAGTCAATAAAACTCTTTGATCTTACAGCCAAAGGTGAACAATAGGTGTTTGCTGCCCCCCCCGGAAAATGATTTATGAGTGCGGTAAATCCCTTTGATCTTGCCGCCAGTGATTTCGAAATCTGCGACCAAAACTCTTTGATCTTATCAGCTTATCACCAAAGGAGCCCAATAGGGGCGGTAACCCCTTTTTTCTTATCAGCAAAGGTGTCCAAAGGTGTGGGCTAGTGGGTCGCGGATTTCGAAATCTGCGACCAAACCAGGGGATTAACTACTGAGGGTTTTCCTTATAAGAGGAAAACATCGGAATTAAAAAAATACGATTTTATTTGAATGTTAAAATAAGCCAACTTAAATATTTCAAATATACAAAAGAAACACAATTGACCATTTTGTTTATATTTTTGGTTGTTCTTTACGGCATAATTTTTTGGACCCGGGCTTAGGAATCGAAGCATTTCAATGAGTTGGAGGAAGATACTTAATTTTGTATTCAAATTCATATAACAATAAAAGAATATGGCTATAAAATTAATAAGTTTTAAGCGTTCACTTAGCTTTTAGGGCTATAAACAAATTGCACTAAGCATTAGCTATTAACAAATAGAACATGAAAGATTCCGGAGCTATCGGGTGTCTTTTGGGTAATTGTCCGAATGAACATTTTGGTTATGGAAAGCTATTATTAAGCCCTAACTTTTGAGCCCTAACTCCCTTTAAAGGTTTTCGACCGACTTTTACGCAGTTTAAAATATAAGGAAATTGAAAGTAAAAAAGAGATATATTGAATTTATGTATACCTCTCTTGGTATTTTTATTTTTCGAATTAGCAAAAAAGCGAAATTCTTAGTAATCACGAGAATTTCGAATTTTCGAAAAATTAAAATGGTAGAAGATAAAGCAAAAATTCTGCATAACTTTGTTTTTAATTTATGGCTTTGAAAAGATTTTGGCCAGTTTGACCTAAGTGGCGGTTTTTAACGACCCAGCACCAGAAACACTACCCCTGGTTAAAAATTTGTATTAAATACTTATTTTAGACCTTTGTAGAAAGTCATTTTTCCAGAGATTAAAGTGCTATAAACAATTTTCGTATTCCTTCCCGCTCTCCATTAATAATTGTAAATTTTAATCTTATCTAATAAACCGAATTGAAAAATTCTGTATTCTATTCAACTACTTGCGAATTATCTCTATTTGATTAAATCTTACAAGTTATTTGATTAAATCTTACAAGTTAGTTAGTATATAAAGTATACCTTGTTCATAGCATTTTACATAGCAGCCCAGATAGCGGGTCCTGGTTTGTTCATCCAACTTGCATTTCACCATAATTTTCCATGACAATTGCTTGATCAGTACTGGCGCACTTGATCGCGTTTCGCCAACTGCTGATCGCTCCAAGTGGGAGAATTCCTCGATTTTGAAGCAAATCCGCTGCGAGCCCGTCATTTTTAGCCTCAAATGCTAATTAAAGATCTATAAATTTAAATTTATTAAATAAGAATATAAATACAGGAAGTAAGTTTGGAATTATCTTTTTTGTTGTAATTGAAAATTTCATCGAAAATTTTAATTTTGGAAACTGGAAGAATTAAATTATTTATTTTCCTATTTGTTTAAACAAAAATAGCAAATTCTCATAACCTAGCTGCAGCCATAACCTAGCTGCAGCTAAAAACCAGCTAGCTGGGTTTCTCATAATCTAGCTAGTGAGCTGGATTCTATGGAGCTGACCTCCCGCCTAGAACCATAAGTCGTGGGATAATGACGCGAATGTTTTTAGCGTTATTTACCCATTCAAACCACGACTATTCCCCTCTTTCCGTAATGTTTGTATTTTTCTATATTCAGATATGCACCAGTATTATTAATTCAATTCGGTTCCCAATTTCCTTGATAGGTAACTATTAATTATTCGTTTGCTGATAAGTTTTCGACAAATGGCACTACATTTTTTATGTATAAAGTATAACGACACGTAGTTGTTTCGTTAAAAAATTATCAATCGGAGGGTTTTATCAATAAAAAGTGGCCAATATGGCCTACAAACCAAAAACTTTTTTGAAGCGTGCTAGGCCAATAGTATAGAAAATACAAATTTGTGCAGAATTTTGTGCTCTAACTTTTTAGTATTTTTAATTTTTTGAAATTAGGACAAAACAAAATCGAAAAATATACAAAAAATTTGAACTTTTTATTCGAAATCGAAAAACCAAAAGTCCAAAAGAAAAAGATCAAATTCTGCACAATTTTGCTTTTTATATTTTTATTCTAGAAAGGTTCGAAAATTTTTTTTTGTTTTGATAGACTACTTTGGCCATTTTTAAAGACCCGGCATTTATCGATACTAGCCTCTTTTACAGAACATTTTACAGGATTTAATCAATCTTATCTTTTAAACAGCGAATAATTCAATCAAAGCGATGGATGAGGAATGTGACTTTGAATTGGTGGAGAGTTCGGCCGCTACTGACGAGCATGACAATGGCACCAAAAAGTCGGTGGCCGTCAAATGGTTTCGCCATGAAACGGGTCAATGGCGACGTTTCAACTGCCAACCGTGGACCTACACTGCTCTGATGGCTCAAGTGCAAACAATTGAACCCAACTTCCGAGGCCAATTGTTCTATCGAGGTTTTTGAAAAGGCATAAACCTCAAAAATATGCTAAAAAGGACATTTTTTAATATGGAAAAACTCCGCTCTTGAGCCGGAGCAAATAGCCTAAAGTTCCGATTTTCTGAATGAGTAAATAGTTGCTTTAAAATAATTTTTAAATGCATTATATGGATTGATTAATTATATTCAAATTGTAAATTTCGACTAAATTTTAGTTCTAGTCGATCCATGCGGGGCTTGTTATACATACATACAAATAAGTACAAGATGGTGGGAAAACAGGGTAGGTAGCTAATATCGATCTTTATCTGTCTTATAACATGATGATCATGTGGTTGTATAATCGGGATCAAAAAAAAACATTGGAAATCGTTGTATTTTGCAGTTGAAAGTTTTGAAATGATTTTTTCTCTGATGCAAATTAACTATATAAAGAGATTAGAAAAAAAAAATAATGCAGCAGAAAATCAGAGTTAGAAATAACATGGACACCGATTATAATTCATTTCGACAGCAAAAAATGTCGTGTAGAGCAGACATAAAGTGACAAATAATGATGAGAGGTCGGATATTTGCAGAAAAAAGATTTTCAATCTCCAATATAGTAACTGGCCTTTTAATCCCGACTAGCAAATATGGGGGATACCGACGACTGATATTTTGATTTATTGGTCTGATCTCGTTTATAGACATTGATGGAGATGCGATCGTATTCAACACCGAAACCGAAGTGCAAACAATGCTTTTACACCATCGCGAAAAGCTGAAGACAGACACAATAAAATTAGAATCAAAAGGTTTTTTTATTAAAACATCTAAATGATAATTTTGCAATCCTTACACGAATCTGAACTCCGTTTTGTCATTAGGCATGTTTAAGACATCCCGTACCAAGATTACCAAGATTTTTCTAAAAGCTTTGTTAAAGCTAATTTGACTAAAAATATGAATGGTAAAAGCATGAAATAAGTGGAAAAAGCTTAATTTTTATTCCATTCAAAGCATTAAACTGGTATTTTAGAGGTAAGAAAAAGTCTTGGTAAGGATGTCTTAAACATGTCAAATATTGTAATAAATGACAAGACGGAGTTCAGATTTGTGTTCAGCGCCCTAGAAAACCACCAGAGTGAATGTTTTAAAGGAAAAATAATTTTTAATTTTCGGGACCCCAATTGGTAAGGATTGCCGATAATTTTATAACTTTACCCAAGCAATTAAAATGGGGAAGGCCTCAGGAGCGCCATATTGGCCCATAATATCCAAATCTGCAACTAATAAATGTATTTCATAGCTCGACTATTCTTTCAAAAATATTTTTAAGAGCTGCTGAAGGAAGGTGAAGAGGAACACGACGGAATAAAAAACGACGGAACTGATGTAGATGATTTTGCTGATTTTGATTGGCAAGATCTTTCTCAGGTTTGGCCCATTTTTCACATTATGTGTATAACTTATGACACTTGGACAGCTGGTCTAAATGCACCTAACACAACTTTTGTATGTATATCTAGTATGGTTTTTGGATCGGGCTAATGGATCCTCTCCAGTATGATTAGTGTTTTTTTGACAATCTCACAGGAAAAACAAACAAGAGAAGCAAATAGATTATTTTGAAAGAATTTAACTAATCTAAAATTTAAATGCTTTATGAACTTTAATGCTTTGTTCTGAACAATTTTTAATTTGTTATTCTCTTCTCTAATCCTACTTTAAAAAGCCAATATCTGTTTGAAAATATTACGAGTTTACGAAAGAAATATAAATTCTTCTGCCGTTTTTTGATAATTTTTATGACTATTGGCCTCAAGGTCAAGGCCCATCTGTACGCCCTGTTCCATGCCCGCCAATTTGACCAACTCTTTCGTTTGATGGCCGAGAAGAGATTCGAGAAAAATGCCCACGCGGATCTGATCCAACTTTGGTAGACCAAAAAGGGATAATTTAACATTTCCAATTAAAACCATTCAATTCAAAAAGCAATTTCACCTGAAAGGGATTGAGAAAAATTTGTATTACATAAACGCATTCAAAAAGGGTCGGCAATCAGCATGGGGAATTCACCTTAAAAAATTTATTTTTGAAATCCAAGGTATAATAGAAAAAGTTCCTGCAAATCCCACCAAGGAAATTTAAAATCCGATGCCTAAGGAAAAATCAATTGCCTATGTTTGAAATAAACATTTAGGTATGTATCTATAGTCGGATAAAATAGCAAGATGACATTAATATTAACTTAAAAGATTTATTATAAAATTTTCTTGCGCTAAGTATCCGAATTCCTTCGGCGCCTAATTGTCAAGCATTCCATTTTACAATTGATTATTTTTGTGCAGGTACACTGCGCATTATGAGGAAGAACGGCAGCGGAATCAGAAGGATCTGCTGGGGCCGGTGGACAAGTACCGTATTCGCAAGAAATTCCCGCCGCCAAAGAGCATTTGGGACGGTGACGAACTGATCTATTCGTTCCGCAAGGGAGCTAGAAAGGTGCGAATTACATATTTTTGGGAAATTATATTAAATAATGAAAAGGAAAAAATTAAAATAGTTACAGATAAATATTTTTATAATGATTAATCGGATTGCAAAAATAAATTATATTATGTATCATTTATTCATTTTCATTGGAACATTGATAATATATTCGCAATTTTCATCAGATCCTTCGTGAATTCTATGAACGCGACCCTTATCCGACCAATGAAGCAAAACACGAAATTGCACGGAGAACAAATCTGTCCATGACCCAGGTGATTTTGCCATAAATACCAGTTCACATCAAATTTATTTATTTTTTCATTTTTAGATTGCCGATTGGTTCAATAACCGCCGTCAGAGAGAAAAAACCACGGACAATGCACATCGTTGATATTTAAAAAAAATAATTCACTAACAACTGAAACTAATATGGTAGGGTAGAACCCATTTATCATCACCCATTGTTGATTAATTATGGAGAATTATAGAAAAGGTTAAAAATTATGTAAATGTTGAAGAGAGTTTAAAAATAAATAACTAAAATGAAAATTGAGCGTCGATTTAGCTGGTTTGAATCTATTTATTTTTAAACTCTGTATTGACAAAAAAAGCATGACTTTTGGAAGTGCGCTACCAAAATTCGTCTAGTCCACCAAAAAATTCACCTACTCAGCCAAAAAGCCAAAGTTCTCTATTAACTTTTTTTATTTTTCGGCTTCTACATGACAGGTTGGGGGTCTATATGCCATTTTTGCGGGTTCTACATGAATGTAAAAAAAAACCAAAAATTGGAGCTCAATTCTGTCTCATATCATTAATGCCAATTTACCATTTGTAGCAAATAGTTTACAAATCACTCAAACACTTGCTAGCAATTTTGTAATTTCCATTTTTACATTATGGTCAGTTTTTTAAATGTTCATAAATCGGAATTTCAAACATTTAAAGCTAAATATTGATTACAACTGAATCTGTTGGAGGAAATGTAGAATTCATTTGCCAAAGTAAAAATTGTTCATACTATTAAGTAATTTACATAAATTTATAGAGACTATTTTAAAAGAAGCATTTTCTCACTCAAACTCTCTGAATTTCAATTTCAAATTTCAATAACTTCAGGGTTTCTTAAATATCATTTCGGATTACAAAAAATTGCGTCAACATTGATGAATTGGATGATTGATTCGGAATATTAGGAACATAATAGGATGTGGGTAATTTAATGTTGTTTCCCATGGAACTTATTCACCCCTCGGGCAATTTTTTGTTCAGGCCGGGCAAAAAAAGAAGATTATTTGGATTTCCACCGATGGTCAATATACATAAAAGTTCATTTAAAAAAATAATCCATTCATCCTTACTAATTTTCATGCGAAACAAAAACATAATTTTATAATTCTATGGGTATACGATCCTTATCCTGATAAAATTTCATAATTTTAAAATTCGAAAATCGTTTTATTTTCAAAACATTAATTCTTTTAATTAAACATTTTGCTTCTCATCTGATCGGAATTGATAATGAAATGATCGACCTTATTTTTACTTTAGTGAAATTCATAATTTTTAATACTAAGTATTCGAAAATCACAATTTTATATAGGTATGATTTTCAGTTTTACAGATCAAAAGGGCTTTCGATCACGTATATTTAGACGAAATTAGTTTACATATATTTTACTATGAAGGAACTTGATCCCTTCACAAAAATTTTGGAAAATAAGAAAAGGAACTTTTGATAATTTAAATATATAATGTTTCTAAGGAAAGTTGTTCATTTTTTTATTGAAAATATGCAAATAGATTTGCTCGAATGAAATTGAAAATTGTAAGAAATTTAAATTTTGGCGTAATTTCACTCTCAGATAATAAATATCAAATATTGATCTTTGTCTTAATGAAGAATACTATATTTGAATTGAATATAAATTTATTCATGTCAGGTATTTACTAACATAGGTAGGTTCTTCCGAATTTCTAATTTAAATCCATAAAATAGGCCAAAATCCATCAGGTTTTTGTTAAACACATACAAAATGAAGTCCTTCAATATACTATTTTTTGCATATTTAAATAAAATTGATGATCAATTAGAGCAGAAAAACAATTGATCTTTTTCCTTTAGTAGCAATTAATTTCACCGCAATGTGTGACTACAATGAGTATTCCATTGTTTTGGCTGAATATGTTTTTTCCTATCTTTTCCTGCCAAAATCATGGTTGACCCAGGAACAGATCAATCAAATCAGTCACCATCAGTCACCATCTTGTTACGTGCCCGATGAATGCGAATGGTAAACTTAGAAAATCGTAAAATAATACGGGGAAATATTTTTATATAAAGGAGTTTATTTAAGGGAGTTTTCTATCGAATCTACTCGCAATTCCTTGGATTATATTGGCATAAAAAGCATTCCTAATGGACCGGAGTGCCAATCCGAAGAAGACAATGATCAACCGTTGGCCGAAATTGTGATTTGGCGTTGGAACGATCACAACCAGCAGGAAATCATCGAGGTTGCTTTTGAAAATCAATTTTTTTCTCAATTTGAAACCCGGCGCCATCAATTAGAAAACCGGCGCCATCAATTACGGACCGGCGCCAAAGAATAGAAGCTTAAAAAATGAGGCGTCGGCTTCTAATTGATGGCGCCGGGTTTCAAATTAGATGGCATTCATTAGACGCAAATTAGACGGCAAATTAGATGGCATTTCAAATTAGATGGCACATAAGACATAGATGGCATTCATGTTATTCCTCCTTACTCGCCCTTCACCACAAAACGGCCACCACAAAAAGGGGTGTACCGATGTCAGCCGCCGGCAGGCACCCCACACAATGGATTTCTTTAAAAAAGTCAAAAAATGATCATTACTAAAAAGGTTGAATTTTCAAAATTTTCTTCGTCGGCCTCTCTCGGGACCGCCGGAATATTGAACAGTTGATAATTTGTTTTTGATAACTTGCGAAGATGATGTTGAGGGAATTAAGAGAGGTAAAAAATAAGATGAAATTACGCATTATTGTGTTGTAAATGTAACGAAAAAATATATTAGTTGGTGAGAAAAATACGCTCCATAAAATTGATTAATACTTCAAATTTTTCGTTTTTAAAAAGTACCCCTTATTTTGAGGATATTCCCCAACGAAATCCTTTATTTTTGCTTTTAGTTATCTTTTTCTGAAAATTTTCGATTACAACTATCTATATTTCATTTCAGAAATTAATATTTAAAAGAGGCGAACAAAAGAGTAATATTGCTCCAACAAATCGAGATGTCAATTTTATCCTTCGACCAATTAAAAGGCGTAAACTGGTGAGAGAGTAAGTTGCACAGTAATTCGATTTATTTTTACATTCATCTCGATTTTTCGCTTTTAGTCTTTGTCCCCCGATGGATTTGGTTTCCGATACCTTTACCATTTTGGTCGGGGATCAAAGGTTCGTTGTGTCTGCCAACCGCCTGATGCAAATTTCGCCGGTCTTCCGGGCTATGCTCACCAACGAAATGCGCGAGAAGAAAAGTCGAGAGGTAGAAGTGGAGGACGCGGAACCCGAACAGATGCGCTCTTTTCTGGAAGTGATCGATCCTGATCCTGATCTGAATGCTCAGGTCCAACCCAACCGTGAGTTATTGATATAAAAATTATTTTTTTATTCTAAATCTTACTTTTTCTGCCGTATTAAAATTGATTTTTCCAACTAAAAACACACAAAATAGATTATTTAAACTTTTTCCTTGGCATATAGGTTTGTGTAATAATTTTCAATTTATTTTCCTTTTTAGCATCTAATGTTATTGGAGTGCTCAAGTTGGCCGATCGATATCAGGTGGCCTAAATGTTTTATTTCACCAAATGATAAAAACAATAAAAAAATCCACTGATAGAAATTTTTAATTTACACAAATACACTTTCTTCCCAAGGTGAACTTGGCAAAAGACCGTTCGGAACAACATTTGATAAATTGTGTGGAATTGGCACTTATTGAACGCCTTCAACTCGCCGATAATTATGGACTCAACAAACTGAAGGTAGGAAAAATTCTAATAATTTTCTAAAATGTATTTTTTAATAAGAATATCAAGTGCTAAATCTTTTAAAATTATTTTTAATAATTTTGATTTTAAAAAGCACGAACATTAAATTTTAATAATAGGTTCGCAAGTTTAGTATTTTTTAAATAATAAATGTGATTTGATACTAATAATACATTTTAATGCTAAGATGATTTCAGGGTTCCTTTTTTTAAAGATTTCATTTTATTTTTTTTTAAGTTCATTTTTCGATTATATTATCTAGGATTTTTCATTATTCTATCTTAACTACATTGATTGACTTAAATGTTTTAATAAAAATTTAATTAATTTTTATTTTTCGATTTTTTCCTCCGATCTTTCAAATCGAAGAATCTTATTTTTCGATATTGAAAAATTTCGAAATTTTTGTTCAATTACGAAAAATAAAAAGGCTCGTTGGAAGTTTTGGCTAGCAGGCTTTTTTACTTATTTATTTATTTTTTTTTGTTACTATCAAACACCCTTGGACCTCCCCTCCCCCTTGTTAATTTATGTCAGTTTGCTTAAAATCTTTCATCATTACAGAATTCAATTTTTTCAATTGGCGCAGGGAAGTTACGTGCATTTTACAAAGCGAATTTTGTCGAGTTGCAGAAGGAAGGTCATTTCAGTAGGAAGTTGTTGGACGAGCTAACTTTACGTCTTTGTGACAACGAGTAATATTTGGCAATTTAATTTGATTTTGTTGATTTTTAATGGATTTTTGGATAAAAAGATTTCATCGCAACCCCAGATAATTCTAGTAAAACTCCTAAGCTCATACATGGTTAAATAAATTATTAATGAATTATTTTCCCAATCCTTTTTATATACCTGAAAGGACTGATTGGGAAAATGAAAAAAATCAAATATATTCGATATGCCCAAATATAAAAATGCATGATCTTTAATCCAGGCATTAAATAATAGCATAATATTATTTAAAAACTTAAATATTAAATTAAATTAAAATATTATTAAAAACTTAAATATTAAATTAAATTAATCAATTCATTATAAAATGCAATAATAAAGCATAAATTCATTTCAATTAAAAAATTTTCGTGTTAACTTCACATCGTAATCATGGTTGAATAGCATAAATACGACATTCCGTGGAGAGTTCTGAATAATGAAAGAGTAAATATATATTTTCATTTTATAAATCCTGCTACATTTTATAATTACTTATGTTTATTTTATGAAATTGTAATTTATTAATAATTTTTTTTTAGAAATCGGACAAAGGCATCGGTCGGTTATTTTCGGTTAAAAAACCGAAAAAAACCGAAACCGAAAAATCCAAAATTCTTCGGTCGCCGAAAAAACCGAAAAAAAAATTTCGGTTATTTTTTCGGTTTCGGTTATTTTTTCGAGATGTTTAAAAATCAAATAAAAATCAATATTTTGGTGAAAAATTAAAATTTCAATATTTGATAAATGAAAATACGATAAAATGATTCAACAAAGTATTTATAATTTATAATAAATTTGATATAAATTATAAATTACCGTATATACTCTTGTAAGTCCCCATGGGGAAATAATTTTAAACCTATTTTTTAAGTGGGGATTTACAAGAGAGTGGGGAAATACTGGAGGCTGGGGAAATAATTTTCAACCATAAAGTAAAATTGTCCACTGATTACTTTTTTGAATATAACTGTTTTTGAAATGAAATTTTCTCTGAAGCATTAAAGAATGATAAACATTTTAAATGTCACGTCAAAAGTCAAAATGTCAGAATTTTATTCTTTATCTTTTAGCATTTTTATTTTTTCAAATTGTCGCGGAAAATTTTGAAATTTTTAAAAATTTTCGAAAAAGTGCGAAAATCGTGTTTTTAAGAAAATTTTCAAATTTTTCAGGAATTTCGAAAAAAATAAAAATACCATAATATAGAGCATAAAATTCTGCAATTTTTGCTTTTTATAATTTTAGCTCGCAAGCTTCAAAAAAAGTT
>LDKF01003857.1:11097-22151 GCA_001026735.1 Rotylenchulus reniformis | reverse complement strand
CCAAAAAAAGAAAGGATTTTTCGAAAATTTTCGGATTACTTTTTGGAAACAAAAAAGAAACAAAAGCAAATTTTAATTTAAAAAATTCAGTAAAAATATACTGAAAATTCAGTGAAAATATACTGAATATTTTCGGCCAAAAAAACATATTTCGGAATCAAAATTAAAAACTTACTCGGTGTGCTTTTCCCGCAGCAAGCCCCCAACAACAACAATTGTTGCCCAAACAACAATTGTTACTGAGATGATGGTACCACAAGGCCCTGCTAAGACACCCCTTGTGGACCTATCGGTGAGGGTGAAACTACTGCGCCGCTTACTCGTCCTTAAAGCTTCAGCTTTTGCTGAAAGGGGGGGAAGTTTAAGTGTGAGGAACTGTATACTACCAAATACTTGCTTTTCGGGGGACCCGTCAGTTGTGTTGCGGGACCCGGACAGTGTTTCTACCCTTTTACTGGCAAGATCAAAGGGATGCACATAACATCGTGCCAATTTTCCGCCAGCGTTTCTACCTCTTTCTGGCCAAATAAAAAAAGGGGATTGCACATAACATCGTGCCCATATGTCCAATGTTTTCCACCCCTTTCATTTTATCAAAAAAGGGGATTGCACATCGTGCTCGTATATTCATGTTTACAAATAAAATGTTTAGTGTATGTATGTCAAGGTTGGACGGAATTTCGGATTCCAATGTCCGGTAATTCCGGAGTTTTTTGATCTCAAGATATCTTTATTTTCGATAAGAAATTTCGTAGTAAAAACAATATTTACCTGCGATCCTCTGGTAGGGATTGCAGATAAAAATTATGGAATTTGAACCTATTTATTTCAGATAAAATTTACTTTTAGGTCCAAATTTTAACGGCCCAAAATCTTATGTCAGATTCATAATATGGTGTAAAATCAGCAATAAAGTAAGCAAAAAAGTTGAGCTTGGTAAAAGATGGTGCGGAAAAATTGCGTGTAATTGCCCAGCAACATCGGCTATTGAATCATTTATAACAATGAAGTTGCTGCGCTACTTTGATTCGTATGTGTATGTGATTTTTAATTAATTGTGGTGGTAGGGTGGGGTGGTCATCGTTATGCTTACATCCATTTAATTACCCTCTCCTTTAACATATTTTTAATGCATCGTAATTTTAATTTTCGAGCAATATACTAATTGTTGAGTCCCTTTCAGATCAATAAGTCTATTCACTTATTCGTCTTCTCTGTCGTCAACTGCTTCACCAAATCATCAGCAACTGCCTCATTATGCCATCGAAACAACGGCTTAAAAGCCAAAAAGAAAAGAAAAGAGTAGTTGAAAAAAAATCTACCATATCTGAAAATCCGGAACAGACTATCCCAATGCCACCTATAGATTCAAAAAAACGCGGTCGGCCCAAAAAAATTTCTGTGTGTCAGAAGACCCCATCATCTACAAATTCGGACTTCGCTTCCAAGAAAATCATACCTGGAAATACACCACGAACATCACGCATTCAGAGCTTAGTCTCTGAAACGGCATCACCCCTTCCAAAAAAGGATCGAGTCTTTATCGAATTCAGTTCTAAAGGAGACTATGCACAATATGTCCAAATTGACTTTTCTATACTTAATACTCTCGCATTTGCGATCGAAAAAAATCCTGAGGCTACCATCTGGAAACGGTCCGGTCTTTCGCTTTTCCAATTTGACGATCAGCACGATAAAGGTCTAAGACTTGTAGAGGTAGCATGGAATCATTTGGATAATTGGATGAGCGGGTCGTTCATCTTCGCTTACTTGTGTCTCTTGGTCAAAAATTCTAACCGCCCGACCATTGTCGTCGATCCAATCCTGACTGATCCATNTATCGAATTCAGTTCTAAAGGAGACTATGCACAATATGTCCAAATTGACTTTTCTATACTTAATACTCTCGCATTTGCGATCGAAAAAAATCCTGAGGCTACCATCTGGAAACGGTCCGGTCTTTCGCTTTTCCAATTTGACGATCAGCACGATAAAGGTCTAAGACTTGTAGAGGTAGCATGGAATCATTTGGATAATTGGATGAGCGGGTCGTTCATCTTCGCTTACTTGTGTCTCTTGGTCAAAAATTCTAACCGCCCGACCATTGTCGTCGATCCAATCCTGACTGATCCATCCATTACTCGCGATAAACCCTCTGCTCGATCCGTCCATAGATCCTGTTTTCCTGACGCCGAAAGCCAGCCAGAAGTCATCATGCTTCCTTTGCATTTCTCTGACCATTGGGCACTTGTCGTTCATGATGTGGATGCTGGTACATATTTTGTCGACTCACTCGCGCTAAATCCCCATCGATTACATGATCAAAATGAAGACAATTGCACAGCACGGTTAGAGCTGATACAAAGTGTCATTTGGGAATTCTTTCCGGTTATGGCAAATCAGCCTATTGACTTCCATGCACCTTCGCATCCGAACATCTCTCGCCAATTGGATGGTTATAGTTGTGGCTATTACACCTGTCTCTTTGCCGAGGCATGGCTATTTAACGGCGGATGCCTACGACTGGAACCAATGGATCTGGACACTGAGAAAAGACGAATACTCTGGCACATAAATGAGCTGTACAAGACCGATGCCGTTCAATTCCATCCACGGTCTCCTCAAGTCGACTCAGACTCTGCCTTCGATTCCTCTTCATCAACTTCTTCAAGAGCGAAAGGAAGAGGCAGACCAAAAAAACAGACCAGAAGTAGCGCAGGTCGGCCAAGTAAACGATCCAATGAACCAGCCACAGCAGATCGAACTACACAAGCATCTACAGCAGTCGAACAGCCAAATTCTTTTCTCAAATGTCATCAAACTGATTCTATTGAAATTCCACAGGCGAGTCCTTGGACTGCAGATCGGATCGTAACAAATGAAATGCTTAATTCAGCCAATGACATCCAACTTTTGTGGAACAATCCGACTGAATGGTTGACAGAAGATTTCATATATGTCTATCAACGCTATATCGCGTCGATCTCTTACGGAAGACATGTGGCAGTCATGATTCCGCAATATTCCAACCCTGTCATCCATTCCGATACGGATGTGAATCCAGACAATGCAGCTGAGAATTGCTATAACTATTCTCCTGACTATGATATTTTGGTAATGACTGTCATTTTCCCGGGGCATTTTTCGCTGGTAATATATGATCGCTCTGTACGGGATCTTCCCCAATGCCTATTCATTGATCCTTTGGCCGAGGAATTTGACCGATTGAACGATACGAACTATCCATTGTACGATCCCCGCCGGTTACAGCTGATCATGAATACCATTTGTGCGCTAACACCCGGTCTGGAAAAACGTGATTTGTTCATTCGGACTCTCAGTACTGCGGATTTCACGCCACAAAGAGATGGAGTCAATTGCGGATTCTTTGTTTGTCTATATCCAGAATCGTACCTGCTGAAAGGCACACTCCACATACCAGACTTGGACATCAATTATCAACGTAGAAGAATTCTGTGGCACTTGGCCCAACTGGTTGGATCGAATGACATTCCTCATATTCCGCTACATCCGCTGCAGTCCTCGGGTATGGCAGATCAGGTCACTTTCGCGAGTCCTCTGCAGTCAGTTACAACAAAACGGCCAAAGCGAAGTCCTTTAAAGTCCATGCAGCTAATTCAAGCAAATTTTGGAAACACGCCAAGAAAACCCATGAGAATTTCGAGCGATTCTGATTCATCTGCATCGGTTCGACGGTCACCACGGCTTGCCAGTCTGGCCAGTAGTCGAGAATCTTCGGTGGCTTCAGATCGTGACCAGTCCAATAAAAGCCAAATTCTAAAGCAGCAAATCACTAAGCGTTGCCATATGAAGCATAAAGGTATCCCATGCGCGGATGTACGAGCCCAACACACAACAAGCTACTACGATTCTGGCAATCTTGGCGATAAGAAATGTGATTTGTGCAAGGGACTACTCTTTAAAAGCGAGGCTAAAAAAGTAAATGGCGTGACTTCAAGTTGGAGCTGTTGCAAGTTTGGGCAAGTACAACTACCGAAAATCCATGATCCACCAGAATACCTTAAAGACCTATTAACACTAAATACCACTGAAGCTAAGGAATTCCGAAAGAACCAAAATATTTACAATACTCTTTTGTCTTTTGCTTCTGTTTCCGTAGGTCACCAAGAAAACACAAGTCATGGCGGTGTTTGTTTTTTGCTAAACGGCGAATTTGTACGCTGCATGAGTTCCATCGTTTCTGGTCAGCAAGTTCCATCCTTTTCTCAATTATTCATCCTTGACGCAGCCGGGGCTTTAGAATTCCGAAAGCAAAATAAATACGGCGGTGATCGGGTCGATGAAAATACTTTAAGTGAATTGGACAAGATGATTCGTATATGCCATCCGCTGGCAAAAGAACTTCAGAATTTTCACACCATCTACAAAAATACATTAGAATCTAACGGTCCTGATGCTGTAAAGAATTTTCGGCTGACACTTCTCGATGAAAGACACGCGCCGGCAGTTGTGCAAGATCCAACTTTACATCAGAGACAAGTAAACTTGCCCACCGAACGATCACTATTTGCTGTGCACACCGAAGCAGAAATTCCGCCTCGACTGCAGGGAATTTGGATTACCACAAAAGAAGGAAAATTGGACCAATTTCCACCTTACCATCCTATGACTGATTCACTATGCTATACCATTCTGTTCCCATATGGAGATGATGGATATCATAAGAAACTTCCAAAAAAGGCATCGATATTGAAAAAAGACCAAAAGGCGGATCCCTTCGATGAAAGTGCCAGTGAATGCGAAAGCATGGATGATTTGTCTGACAGTCGCACTGAAATTTCCGGGTGTAGTGAAATGGATGAAAGCTTTGATGATGTTTCGGAAGATCAGCAAGAACAGAAAACTGACGAAAAAATGTTATCTCTAAGAGACTATGTCCGATATAGGATGACAATTCGTGAGGAGGATGATGATTATCACCCCATCTGGAGTGCAGGCGGTGCTTTAAGCCAGAAGCTCATTTTAGACTATAGCGCCCGCATTGACGCAGATGTAGCTGAGTATCTCAGAAAACCTGAATTGAACTTACGCTCAAGTCTTCCAGGGAATGCTCTAAGTTGGCTTTCAAGGAATGCCGGTCTAAACGGACCAGAGGAATTAGGCAGTGTGGTCATGTTCCGAAAAACACATCCAGGCACGCGTCCATTTTTCCAAGAATATTTCAATAAAACTACCACAATAATGGCTCGAGTAAAGCGTCCAGCATGTGCCACTTTCATGCTTACATTCACTTGTAACCCAAATTGGCCTGAAATACGTCGAAACTATCTGCGGAAGGACCAAAAAACAGTAGATCGCTTTGACATTCTTTCACGGGTCTTCGAAGACAAATTGAAAGTTTTGCACCATCTACTCGACAAAAAGCATATCTTTGGGAAACAACTCGGATATGGTGAATCACGTGAATTCCAGAAACGAATTGGCGGTCCACATATTCATAGAGTTTTTCATTCGGATATTTTGGCAATTCCTGAAAACATCGAAAACTTAATTTGGGCTCATATACCGCCAAAGCCAGATGATTCAGACCAATCAGAATGGGCTAATTTCATCAGGAAAGTCAGAGAATTGGTTGCGAAATACCAACTTCATGATTGTGGTCCTCATTGCAAAAACAAAAAAGGAAAATGCCGTTATGGATATCCGAAACCATACAGCCAAAGGACTATTCTTTTTGACGACAAGCCAGCAATGCTTTTCCGACCAAGTCCAGAAGATGGAGGCGAAACACTTACCGTTAAAAAGGGGGCAGCTTATATGACATATGATAATCGCAGAGTGGTAGCCTACAATCCATTCCTTTTGGTCCTTTTCGAAACTCATCACTGTCTGGAACCAGCCTATGGAAAAAGTACTAACCTGAAATATCTCATGAAATATCCATTCAAAGGCCCTTCTTTCTCGTATATAAGGTCTTCTGAGGATGGGTTGACAAATGTGGATGAGCCGAAACAGTATGCAAAAATGCTATATAGGTCACCAGTCGAAGCCTACTCGCGAATTATGTCATATAGTTATGCATTTCTGTCTCACGTTGTCATACCATTGAGCATTCACTTGCCAGGGAAACAGAAAATTTTAATTCCGCCAGGGAAAAGGGATGAAGTACTTGAACAAGTCGAAGCGGGAAACTTGCCTGAAACTGCATTGACGGCCTATTGGAAACAATGGAGAAGTGCCTATGAAACTGGCGCCGAAATGGCCACAATACTTTTCGAGCACATGCCAGAAACCTTTTCATACAACACTGAAACAAAAGAATGGCAACCGATAAAATTTTCGAAGGACCCCAAACGTGTTGCAAAACGAAAACCCAGAATAGGCCGAATTTATCCTGTTTCCCCGCATGCAGGCGAGAAATTTGCTTTGTATCTTTTGATGAAGCACTATCCTGGAGACCCGGATCATTTGCTGGATGTAAACGGTCACAAATCTGCATCATTCATTGAAGCAGCCAGACTGCATGGACTGATTGAAGATTCTGATGTGTGGATTCAAACCTTGGAAGAGGGAGCTGCCTCACTGACACCCGCGCAGATGAGACAACTGTTCGTAGGAGTTCTGATCTTTGGAAGCACGGAAAGTTGCATCATTGATGGCAAAATGCTTTGGGAACGATTCCTTCCACATTTCTACGACTCACGCTGTACAGATGCAGAACGTCCTGGACGCATTGACCGCGCATTGGCGTTGATTGAGCGGCTTTTGCTTTCACATGGAAAGACATGTGAAGATTTTGGACTTCCAATTCCTTCTGTGTCAATTCATCACGATCCAAATCAGGCCATAAACAACTTTTTCTTTCCCGGTGCACATGTAAACGATGACGAAACTGATGCAACTGTTGACACAAGTCACTTCGAAAAGGCCACCTTGAATGGGGATCAACAAAAGTTCTATGACGACGTCTGCAAGGCTGTAGTTCCTCCAGCAGATGGTCAGATTGAAAGTAGGCTGTTCTTTCTTTCTGGAGATGGAGGGACTGGAAAAACTTTCCTGCTGAACTACATCCTATACAGTTTGCGTCGGATGGGAATTAAAGTGACACCCACAGCTTCGACTGGAATTGCAGCAACGCGCTTTTACTCTGGCGGGACAACTCTGCATTCAGCTTTCAGACTTGGCATTGAGTTGGAAAGAGGAAAACTCCCTCAGATTGCTTTTGACAGCTATTTTGGCCGAAAAATCGTTGAAGCTCAGGTCATCATCATCGATGAAATTACTATGCTCAACAGGCTTGTCCTTGAAATCGTTGATGAATTGTGCAGACTAATGCCACTAAGACCGGAGTTCAAAGACTTGCCATTTGGAGGCAGAGTAGTCATAAAATCAGGTGACTGGAAACAGTCTTTGCCAGTTGTTGACGATTATGGACTGGAAGCCACAGTGGAGGCCTGCGTACAAAATTCACCGCTTTATGACCTGTTTAAAAAATACCGATTAATGGAGAACATGCGTGTAAAGAAAGGCCAGGGTGCATTTGTCAAATGGCTGGATGACATTGGAACCGGTGCTACAGGTGGTTACGCAAGCATTCCGAAATGGATGATTGTGCACACGCGGGAAGAACTTGTCCGACATACATTTAACCATGGCTTCTCAATATCTGCCGAAACCCTTTTGACCCAGCTCATGTTGGCCACCACTAACAGAGTCGTGGATTTGAACAACGACATTGTACTTTCCACATTTAAGGACAATTTCACTGATTACTATTCAGCAGATAAACCATTAAATGAAAACCCATTAGCCGTGAACGCAGCTGCTTTTGACGTTTCTGCACTTAATGAGTTACAGCCTTCGGGCTTTCCACCGCACCACCTTAGGCTTAAAATCGGTTCAATTGTCGTTTTACTGTTGAACTTGAACACCAGCCGTTCGTTGTGCAATGGAACTCGACTTATTGTTCGAGAATTGACGCCAAATCTGCTGAAATGTGAAGCACTCACCGGTGGATCGGCGGGTGGAATTGTAATTGGTATTTCGCGTGCGACTTTTACACACAAATCAAAGAAGTCCAAAGGTGTTTCATTTGAGAGACAACAATTCCCAGTTCGAGTTGCTTTCACGATGACCATCCAAAAAGCACAAGGTCAAACAGCAGAAAGAATTGGAGTCGATTTTACAGAGGAATCCTTCGCACACGGCCAAACTTATACAGCGTTTTCACGTGCTACCAATTGGGATAATATTCGGGTTTACGCTCCAAATAAGAAGACTGATAAAGATGGAAATGTACTGGTGGCCAACATTGTTTCGAAAGATATCAAACTTGATTAATTTGGACTTACACTGATCTATGGACTGCTAAGAAACGGTTCTTGCACGAAAGAATCGTGGAGCATGCTTTCGTGTATGGATATTAATGCTATTTTATTGTTTGATTTTAAATATTACTGTCTTTATTTTGTTTCATTATTTAAATATTGTTTTGGTCACATTATTTTTCCTCTATTATAGTATAAAGATTATGTTTATTTTAAGTTAGTATTATATTAATTTTTAAAAAATAAAAAACAAAAAAAAAACAAAAAAAAATGGCTACCAGTTGGGACACTTCCGTGACTCCATTGTACTATACAATGTGTTAAACCTTTAAGAGGTGAGTCCAAGTGTAATAAGCCGGCTAACGCAAAGGGCCCAACAAACCAAAAACTGATCTAGCAACCGAAGGTCCTCTAAGCGCGAAGCGCTTTTCCGAACCGCAGAGTAATGTATCCCCGCCCGATGTGTATCCATACCAGAATTTCTTCTTTCTAAGACTATCCCACAAAAATCAATCAATATAAAGCAATCAATGCTCTATACAATAACGTATGCAGGCGCCACTAGTTATTACTTAACTACAATAGAAACGTCTTTCGTTTCAAAAAACAAAATCTCAATTTCTTGTGAAACAACAGGGAAAGAGATTAATTCGAGTGATCCCCAACTTTTTGTTGTGAATTCAGGAAAAATATGGATTTTCCCGAGGCTCTCCAATTTTCCAGGGTTACGGTAGGATTTTGGTCAATTTTCGACCAAATCGATTTTGGGCCCTTCGACAGCTATACTTTTTAAGGCCTTAATCGCTTATCCGGCTCGTAGGATCATGGTCCAATATGTTGAGCATCTTTTGGCCGAAAAAAAATCCGAGGTCGTTTTTATAAGTTTTTCTGAAAAATTGTTGAATTAAAGTCAGTTTTTTTATAATCATACGTACAGGTGGGTGTTTCACCTATTTATAGGGAGTTTTGAGCTTAAGTATGATAAACAAAAATGTAGGACATATGTTAAAACATAGATTAACATTAATAATTTTATGCATTATGGACAAAAGACCGCCGGACAAAAGATCCCCAACTCTACAAATGGGTCCCAGGGGGTACAGGCCCTCTGTAACCCTGGAAAATTGATTCAAAATTGATAAAATAAACACCGAATTCGTGTTCCCCCTGCCAGAAAACCCCCATATAAGGCAATTTAACCATTATTTCCGGTTATTTCCAAAATTTCAAAATTTGGCCAAATTTCAGTGACCAAAAATTAAAATATAATTAAAAAAATCGTAATTTTTTTCTGGAGGTAGCATTTTAAGAATTGTAAAAAGCAAAAAGGGGTTAAAAAATACGCTCTTTTTAACTGTATATTCAGTTTTTCGGATTTCCCAGAAAAATCCTGAAATTTTCAAAAAATTTCGAAAATTTTCGAATTTTCCGAAAAATCGCCCTAACTTTTTTTCTAATGTGAGTTGAGGGCTGAAATTTTCAGCGAAATTTTCTAATTTTTAACCCTACAAAATGACACCAAAAACACCCTTGGTCCAATTTCAAAACCCGAACTTTTGACCAAATTTCATTTTTCACTGTCAAACCATAAGGGTCCCCCCTGTTGAAAATTTCGAAAAAATTTTTTTCGCACTTTTTGATGAATTAAGCCCCAAAATCGAGTTCTCCGCCCGAAAAAACCCGCCTGGCCAAAAATCAGCTCACTCCACAGCTGATAACCCCCCGAAAATCCAAAATTTGTTGACCCCCCAGTTATTACTTAACTACACTAGAAACGTAACTCATTTGCAAAATTCATAACTCAATTTCCGTGCAGAATAGAGGGCAAGTTGTATTTCTGAGGTTCCCCCAACTTTTTGTTGTGAATTCAGGAAAAATATAGATTTCGGGGGTTACTGTAGAAAATCGAGGGTTACGGTAGGATTTTTGTGAAAAATCGACCAATCGGATTTTGGGCCCTTCGACAGCTATACTTTTTAAGGCCTTAATCGCTTATCCGCCTCGTCAGCGATTGGCCCAATATGTGGGATATCTTTTGGCCGAAAAAAAATTTCAGGTCGTTTTTAAAAGTTTTTCTGAAAAATTGTCTCGATGAGGGGACCTCAATTTATAATCATCCGTGTAAGTCTCATTTGGCATATTTAGAGGGAGTTTAGAGCTTAGCTTTCAATTACAAAATTGTAGAGCGTGTGCTAAAACATAAGTTGAGATCAAAAAATTTTGACCTTAGGTTAGGCCTAAGAAAAATTTTTGAGAAATTTTCGAAAAATTTTCAGGTTTTTTTGGAGGCCTAATAGAAATTTGATTTGTAGTTGCTATTTTGAGCTGATTTTTGGCACTCGGGGGTTTTCGAGGGTGCTGAATCCGAATATGACATCGGGTTGTGGACAAAAGGCCGACGGACAAAGGATCCCCAAATCAGCAGATGGGTCCCAGGGGGCCGATGCTGGGGCCCAATGTGACCGAAGTTGAGCTTAGATATAATAAACAAAATTATAGAGACTGTCAAAACATAGAATAATAATGGGTTGTGGACAAAAGACCGACGGACAAAGGATCCCCAAATCAACAGGGCCTCGTGTGGCCGATTCCGGGGCCCCATGTGACCGAAGCCGGGGCCCCTTCTAGCAACCGAAGGTCCCTAAGCGCGAAGCGCTTTTCCAACCACAGTAAGGTAGTTATATCCCCTTTTAATATCCTCTATTCCTCGGCAATCCAACGCTCACTAGTTATTACTTAACTACA
>LDKF01003855.1:19399-40247 GCA_001026735.1 Rotylenchulus reniformis | reverse complement strand
AAAAATCTTTATAATCTTGATAAGGATATCTTAAACATGTATAATATTGTAAAATATGACAAAACGGAGTTCAGATTCGTGATCAGAACTCCAGAAAACCCTCAGAATGTATGTTTTCAATGAAAAAATTAATTTTAATTTTCGGTACCGCAATAAGCAACCATTGCCCTCCTTTTAAAAGTCTTTAACAGTTAACAATGCATGAATTATTTATTTTTAAGGATTTTAGATTGTTATTTGTTGGTAACCAATATTAGTAAAAAACACCATGGCCAACAACGACAAACCTGAGGTTTGGATTTCTGAATATTTGCTAAATTTTTGGTTGAAGTTGAATAACAAAAGTTTAGGACTTAAAATTTGATTCTGAAAAGTGGGAACACAGGGCCGCCTGAGGAAATTTCAGATATAGATCCTTTGGCACGACTCCAATTTACGAGTCCAATCAACATTTTACGCTTCCAATCAACTTATGCACTTTCAATTAAATTTTTACGCATCCAATCAAATATAATTTAAAAAATTCGTTTTGTTCGTCGTTTACTTGTGATGTTTGAAAATTTGGATCCGTTCATTTCCAAAGAAACTCCATAATAAGTAACAACTATTCCAAAAAAAAATGCTGGAAGATGATGATGATAGTAGGGTAAAGGCATGTAACTATGTTTTATTGAGTTTTGAATCGTTAATTTTTTAAATTTTGAATGGAGCACAAAAATTTGATTGGAGCCCAAAAGTTTGATTGGACGCGTAATTTGATTGGACGCGTAAAAGTCGATTGGACGCGTAAACTGGAGTAGACTTAGGACTAGAGTAGACTATAGGCGGAGGAGAGTAGGGTGTTGCCCGCCCAAGTGGAAGTGAGCGCATTAACATACTCACATCCATTACCATCGTGAAAACCATCAGGTGTCCCAAATCCGCTCGGAGATCGAGAAGCGCATCCAGGAGGAGGAGGAGGAGTTCGAGAACACGTGCAAGAACCACCAACGCGCGCTGGAGAGCATGCAGGCGACGCTGGAGGCGGAGAGTCGCGGCAAGCAGGAGGCACTGCGCATCAAGAAGAAGCTGGAGAGCGACATCAACGTGCTGGAGATCGCAATGGACCACGCCAGCAAAGCGTATGCGGATGCCCAGAAGACCATAAAGAAGCACCAGGAGAAGATCCGGGAGTTGCAGCTGCAGGTGGAGGACGAGCAGCGCCAACGGGACGAGCTCAGGGAGCAGTTCCTGAACAGCGAGAAGCGCAACCAGATTCTCCAGAGCGAGGAGGAGTTGCTGCACCAGGCGGAGCAGGCCGAGCGGGCGCGTCGCGTTGCCGAGGCCGACTTGGTTTGTCTTTCCGGGGACTTTCCGGACTCTAACCTGCTATTTCTGTTGTCAGATCGAGCTGCGCGAGGCGGTCAACGACCTGTCCAACCAGGTGAACAGCCTGAACGGCTACAAGCGCAAGCTGGAGGGCGAGCTGCAAGCACTGCACGCGGAGTTGGACGAGACGCTGACGGAGCTGAAGAACGCGGACGAGCTGAGCAAGAAGGCGTAAGTTCCATGCGTTCCGGTGAATCTGATCCTGGATGCTCATGACTTCGTCCAATTGGCCCGATTTGGGGATTCCAGCTCCAGGGGCCTTTCGCGGACACTTTGCTAAGCTTTCCGTAACAGGTCGGCGGATGCGGCTCGACTGGCAGAAGAATTGCGCCAGGAGCAGGAGCACTCTCAGCACGTGGACCGACTGCGCAAGGGCCTGGAGATCCAGATCAAGGAGATGCAGGTGCGCCTGGACGAGGCGGAAGCTGCCGCGCTGAAGGGCGGCAAAAAGATCATTGCCAAGCTGGAAGAGCGCATCCGGGCCCTAGAGCAGGAATTGGACGGAGAACAGGTCGGTGACGGATGGAGGGGACCTGAAAGCCGAACTGCTTGAAATTGATGAAAATTCTCCATTTTCAGCGCCGCCACCAGGAGACCGACAAGAACTACCGGAAGGCAGAACGCCGTGTCAAGGAGCTTGACTTCCAGGTCCGAAATGAATGATGCGGACATTTGGGAAATTGGCATTTTCAGGTGGAGGAGGACAAGAAGAACACGGAACGGCTGACGGATCTGATCGACAAGTTGCAGGGCAAATTGAAGGTGTACAAACGCCAAGTGGACGAAGCGGTGGGTAACGCCTGTCCCATCGATCTAATCACTCGGAGACTGATCAGATCATTCCCATCGATCTAATCACTCGGAGCTTGATCAGTTCATTCCTTCCGCATCTGATCCAAAAAACTCATTTCCGGAATTGCAGGAAGAGGTGGCGGCCACCAACTTGGGCAAGTACCACCAGCTGCAAGCACAGCTGGACGAGGCGGAAGAGCGCGCGGATCTGGCGGAGAACTCGCTGAGCAATAAATCATCCGCGTCCATCGCGTCCGGCGCCGGACTGGCCACCTCCACCAGTGCCGCCTTCATCCGTTCCACATCCGCGCACAACAGTTTCGCACCAAAATCGGATAGAAAGGTGGCAGTATAGATGGAGGAGGATTTTATAAATTTTTTGGGAATCTTGCGATAAGACTACAAAGATTAATTCAGCAGGTATGCATTGTGCTTCCGCAACCAAAACCGCAACCGCAGCAACAACACCATGGTGAAGTCATAATTCCCGTCGTACAACGCGACCCTAGGAGACCCTTGATTGCTGGATTTGATTTTTGGATGATTGATTGAATTTTTGTTTTGTTTAAATTTACTAATTTAACCTTTTCACTTCTTTTATTGTTTAATTTAGAAATATTTTAACCTTTTCACTCTTTTTTTCTTCCTTTTTCTTTTGGATATTTTCCCATTTTTCTGTTCCCTCAAACCTCTCTATCACTCATCTCACTCATCTTTTAGTTTGTTGCCACAGGATCTGGGATGTCGTGCGATTGCGTAAGTTGATTCATTGATTCATATTCATATAAAAAATTAGAGAATTTATTTATTGGAAATTAATAGGATTTTAACAAAGCTTAGGGTATTCAATTTCCATTGGCTTCTTATCTAGATGGAGTTGTGAGTTTGGCAAAGTTGCTTTAATGGATGATCGATTCGCCTACAAACGAGGGTTGTTCTACTCTGTCTACGCGACCAGGTAGCCATAGTTGAATTTCAACTCTAATATGGATTTTTGAATTTCCATTTCAGAAACCATCCGAATAAGGACTGGATCGCTGCGAAGATGGGCTCTCTGTGGGTGATTTGCACTGATACGCCGCTGAAAGAAGTGACCGACCCAATAATGGTGGCCAAAATTCACCCCAATATTGTCAGTATTATATGGTCTTTAAGAAAATAATTTTGTTTTTTAGCCTTGGAAAGGTTATCTCGTCCGGAACATTGGCAATATCGGTGCTCCGAATTCTGATACTGTAATTCACAATAAGCTTCAGGTTTTTATTTCTTTGGTTTTTTAAGTTTGTTTAATTTATACATCGACGTGTCAATTTAGAATTTGATTGCTTCTGTCAACCCCCCCCCCCAGTGTAATTCATCATCAACAACACATTTCATCGTTGAACGATGACTGGAGCAATGGACTTTGACAGCAACGACGACAAAAACGTCTTCAACAGCACATCTATGGCGGATTCATGATGAAGTCGGATCCGGAGGTCGCGACTGGCATTGAAAAGGACGAGGGGGCTGTGCTCTTTGGTAATCGAACATCTGCTGTTGTTTAGCACATTCGAACTACCAAATTCTACAATTCTAATTCCGTGCAATTTAGCAAAACTAGTGGGGCTCAAACTTGGATGGATCAATGCTCACAGTGCGAATGCGGCAACTCATCACCTTCCGCATCCGCCTCACGTTTATTCACCTTCCGCATCCTTCCGCCTCACTTTTATTCACCTTCCGCATCAATTCTATTCACCTTCCGCATCACTACTATTCACCTTCCGCATCCTTCCGCATCGCTTCTATTCACCTTCCGCATCCTTTCACATCACTCCTATTTACCTTCCGCATCCTTCCGCCTCACTTTTATTCACCTTCTGCATCTTTCCGAGTCACTTCTATTCACCCTCCGTATCCTTTCGCATCAAAAACCTATTCACCTTCCGCGTCCCTTCTATTCACCTTCCGCATCCTTCCACTTCACCTTCCCATTCTTCCGCGTCACTTATATTCACCTTCGCCATCCTTCCGCTTCACCTTACAAATCCTTCCGCGTCACTTCTAATCACCTTCCGCATCCTTCCGCGTCACTTTCATTCACCTTCCACATCCAATCTGTTCACCTTACGCGTCTTTTCGAGTCACTTCTATTAACCCTCCTCATCCTTCCGCGTCACTTTCATTCACCTTCCACATTCTTCCGCGTCACGTCTATTCACCTTTCGCATCACACTTATTCACCTTCCGCATCCTTCCGCCTCACTTTTATTCACCTTCCGCATCAATTCTATTCATCTTCCGCATCCTTCCGCATCACTACTATTCACCTTCCGCATCCTTCCGCATCACTTCTATTCACCTTCCGCATCCTTCCGCATCACTACTTTTCATCTTCCGCATCCTTCCGCATCACTTCTATTCACTTTCCGCATCCTTTCGCATCAAACCTATTCACCTTCCGCCTCCCTTCTATTCACCTTCCACATCCTTCGCGTCACCTATTCACCAGACTCACTCAAGCTCATAATGCGACAATCTTGGTGAAAACAACTCCGTGGGTTTTCTATGGTCCTGATCACGGTATTAAGCTCAGGTGTCCAACACCTGTGTCAAAGAACCGAAACAGGAAAAGGTGTCCAACACTGTCGAAGTGAAGGGAGAGTGAGAGAAAGTGAGTGTGAGAGAAAAAGTTTTACAGGTGTCCTACACCTGTGTTGAAGAGAAAGGAGGGAAAAGTTTTAAAGGTGTCCAACACTGTCGAAGTGAAGGGAGTGGGAGAAGAAGAAGTTTTACAGGTGTCCTACACCTGAGTTGAAGAGCAAGGAGGGAAAAGTTTTAAAGGTGTCCAACACTGTCGAAGTGAAGGGAGAGAGTGAGAGAAGAAGTTTTACAGGTGTCCTACACCTGTGTTGAAGAGAAAGGAGGGAAAAGTTTTAAAGGTGTCCAACACTGTCGAAGTGAAGGGAGTGGGAGAAAGAGTGAGTGTGAGAGAAAGAATGAGAAGTTTTACAGGTGTCCAACACCTGTGTTGAAGAGTAAGGAGCGAGGTTTTTAGGTGTCCAACACTGTGTCGAAGTGAAGGAAGAGAGTGAGTATGAGAGAAAGAATGAGTTTTATAGGTGTCCAACACCTGTGTTGAAGAAAAAGGAGGGAAAAGTTTTAAAGGTGTCCAACACACGAAGTGAAGGGAGTGGGAGAAAGAGTGTGTGAGAGAAAGAATGAGAAGTTTTACAGGTGTCCAACACCTGTGTTGAAGAGTAAGGAGCGAGAAGTAGGTCTCCAACACTGTGTCGAAGTGAAGGAAGAGAGTGAGTATGAGAGAAAGAATGAGTTTTATAGGTGTCCAACACCTGTGTCGAATAGAAGGGAGGGAGAAGTTTTAGAGGTGTCCAACACTGTGTCGAAGTGCGGAACAACGGTTTTCACCTCCGCGCTAGAAAAAAGATGTTAACTTTTTTCAGGTAAAACAGAGAAATGTGTTTGGCGTCAAAAGATAGCCCTAAATGTAACGACTAACCGATTTGGCTAAGTAAAAATTATGGCCAAATCTTTGGCCAAAATCACGATTTTATAGCTTAACTTGGCCGTAACTTTTTTCTACTTTGCCAAATCGGATAATATCCAACACCATTCCATTCACCACCCCCGTATAGAAAGGATGCAGATAGGAAAAAGGTGCCATCACTGTTTTGTCGGTGTATCATGTAGAAGGGGAAGTGGTGTTGCAAAAATGATATTTTGGAGGACTGAGGGTACAATATTTAGAGAAACGGATTTAGCTCCTGCCTCACAACCTTGAGATGATAATAAAATTAGCAGTATATATATTAAAAAGAGAATTAGAAGTTAGGTAGGTAGGAAAAATGGGCCAAAGGACAAGTGGTAAAAAGCTCTTCATTTTATAGATTTAAAATAATATTAATATGCCCTCTAAGTCATGGAAAAAGCGAAAAGAAACACAGCAGCGAATTCAGAAATTACGAGCTAATGGAAACCAAGAATCAACTACAGGCAATTTTTCTGAAATTCAACAGGAATCCAACAGGAATACAGATAATGTTGCGAATACACCCGGTCTGTTTCTAAATTTTGTTGTTATTTTGAACTCAAATCAAGGAAATGCCACCACGTCGTTCAATTTTGTGAGTCCAAGCGCGCGAGAGATGAGGAAACGCGATTTATCCGATGGTATGACTTTTTTAATTAATTTGTAACTAGAGATAATACAGAAGCTTGCTGCTCTTCTGTTCTCATTAACTCTAGCGAAACGCCAAGTAAACGGAAATCAATCCATGTGACTACACCGTCAATTCATTCTTTGACATTAGGTTGTACATTTTTCTGTTGCATTATTTTTTTAAATTTTTCAGCATCTTGCTCTACGACTCCCATTAGTACTACGCCGCTTGCAGCAGGCAACCCAGTGAGTTCAGAGGAACCCATCAATTTTCTGGACCTCAGCAAAACACCTAGCACCTCACGCACGCAAAAAAGTTCGATTTGCCTAATTATACGTAGTCAAATATTTTTGTAGGAGTTACACAGTCAATTGTCCAGACACCTCATCATACACTTAAACAAATACATAATGCCAACATTTCTCTACGTCGCACTGAAGTAATAAACACTTTTATTCATTTTAAATTTTCATTTAGTTGCGTACACAACACATTCAAAGAATTGAAAACCATATGCAAAATTTACTGAGCGCACATGCAAATAGACCATGGCCAAATGATTCCAGAAGGAAAGAAACCAAAAAAAATAAAGAATACAGAAACAGTATATCAAAATAATTGGTGCATTTTACATTTTGTGCTTAAGCCCCACATAAATGTAGCACGGATTGTGACTGCATTTCATTGGGTTCGTGTCATCAAAACGCAAAAGCTTTTATAGCAGCCGCGAATTATACTCAGAACAACGCATTGCCTACTCCTCAGATCTTTTTTGAGACACCAGCTTATTCAAAAAAATGTACCGCAAAATGCCATTCTTATAGAAGATTGAAATGTGGCTCGATTTCAGCAAAACACTTGGTTATATTAATTTCCGTAATGTTCTATTCTTATGTTACAGGTTCCATACTATGATTCTGGACAATTTGGTGATGCTATTTGCCATCATTGTGGGGCATTATTGCTCAAAGCTGAAGCAGATCAGATCACGAAAGGCCGCAAATCTATGTGCTGCAACAATGGAGCTATACATACAGAACTGATGCACAATGAGTTAAAAGAATTGCAGAATCCGCCTGAACGTTTTTTGGAGTTACTACAGTCGAATAATTTGCAAAAAAAAGAGGAATTTCTCAACAATACAATGTCATACAACAATGCATTTGCATTTGCAAGTGTGACTTCCGAAAAGGAAACGGATCCTGCGGAACTTGGAGGTCGTCTAGATACTTGTAAATATAATGGTGCGTGATAATTAGGGAACGGATTTATATGCGCAAAAAATTCCCAAATATGCGCATAAGATATGCACGGAATAATACCAAAATATGCGCAAAATATGCTCAAAAATTTCCAAAATATGCGCAACTTTTTTTTGCAAAATATGACCTAAATAAAAATTTTGCCTAAACAACAATTCTTTACTATTTAAAATGGTTTTGCATATTTAAGGCATTTTAGGTTAAAATTAACTTTGGTACTTTTTTGGAATTTTTGGCCTTTTTCATGCCTTTTTTGAGATTTTTTGAAAACAATGTGATTCCTTAAGAAATTTGGCAATTTTTCTTTGAAATTTATAAAGGTTTAACCGTTTTGGACAAAAAATGAAAAACGTCCGAAAAATTTCCCAAAATATGCAAAAATTCCTCAAAAAAAAGCATTTTTCGCAAAAGGCGCAGAATATGCATAAATATGCAGTTAGAAAAACCATTCTAGACGCTTCAAAGCATTTTAAAAATATGTTTTACGTGATTTTCAGCCGTTCTGAAGCTGCAAAAAATATGCATTGCATAAAAATCCGTTCCCTAGTGATAATAACAAAACAGATGTTACCAGCAGAGTATTTAGGTCAATTTTCCTTTAATTTTTCTGATCTCACATGCCCAAATGGAGAACGGCCTAGATTTGCCCAAGTTTACACATTGAACCCTGATGACGCTGTGAATTTGCGAATGGAACATTTCACCGATGCTCTATCAAAACATGCCAATGTTGAAATAATGAGAACTTTGGAAGAAGTGATGCGGCAAAATCCTTATGGGGAAACTTTCATGACAGCCGAACAATGCGTGCAAGCAGAGACTGAAAAATATGGTGAACGGCCACGTTTCCAAGTTTGCGAAAGAATGATAATTTTAATATGTTGTTTTATAATCAGATTATTTTGATGACAAATCGAGAAGTGGAAAAGGATATATTGAAAGATCTAAGAGATCGTGGTGATTGTACAGTAATTGAGCGTGCCGATGCACCTACAGCGCAGCAAATAGCAGTCGTCTGGGTACAAGATGATGGTTTAGCACCAGAGGCACATGGTGCTTATTTGCTTTATTTTAACAATTTGAAGTGTAAATACATTTCAGGTTTTCGAATACTAGATAAGGCGGGGACAATGCGCGAACTTAAAAGTGGCATGCCGCAAATAGATGGATGTTGCTTCCCAATTTTACATCCACGTGGGACTTTTGGTTGGAGATGGTTTTTGGCTTTGAAGGGATCTGATTTGAATGTATCGTTTTCTAATTCTCATAGCAACTAATTTCATTTTTAGGCATTGAAAGAACAAGAGAAGATGCAACGAGCTTTAGAAAACGCAAGGGAAGAAGAACAGAATGATGTGATCCCTGTCGATGCAGAAATGACAGAAGAAAATTTCGAAATGGACGAGGAAGAAAATATGTTTGACGATGATGTCCAAGTAAGCATTTTACTATTCATGGCAATTCACATACAGTAAAAATATCACAGGAAACATTGGTGGCAAATGAGTCCGCATCGATAGAACCAGATCGTGACGGGTTTTCCTGTGATGTGGTTGATCCAAATGACTGTGTGATAAATTCTACGGATAACGATGTTCATGAAGGACTTCCTCAGAAAAAAGAACGGCAGATTTCACAGCGGCAGTTTTACCGATATCGCATGGCATTACGCGTCTCAGATAAGGATGCATTTCATTGGCTTTGGTTCGCACGCCGTTTAGCCGAGTATTTTGTCATTTCTGTTGCAAACCGTGTTGAAAGAGACGAAATGGATTACGTAAGAAAAATTCAAGAGAAGAAAAATTACCGTCAAGTGCTGGCGAGAGAATTCATTGAGGCACTACAAAAAGGAATCACGAAATATGGACCGAACGCGAAACTTGGTCGGATATTTTTCATGCCCTCATCATTTGCTGGCTCAAGACAGTATTATCAAGAAAAATATGCTGAATTAATGACAATGGTTCAGCATCTTGGCAATCCAACTTGGTATACTAATTTTAACGTAGAGAGTTGCATATTTTAATGAAGGTTTGTGACATTCACCGGGAATCCGCAATGGCCTGAAATTGTGTCGGCTCTGCAGGATAAACAACAATATGTACATCGTGCTGACATTGTTTGCCGCATATTCATGGACAAAGTAACTGAGTTCATCAAGGATCTTACAGAACGGCATGTTCTGGGGAAGCTATCTGGATGGTGCTACTCAGTTGAACATCAAAAACGGGGTACGTTTTCATTTTAAGAACGTGCAAAAAAATTTTTATCTTAGGCATGCCACATATTCATATGTTATTAATAACAAAAAAAGATTCCCGTATAACCACTGCTGATGAAATTGATCAGTATGTAAGCGCTAGAATTCCATCACTACCAGCGATGACGGATCAATCACCGGCAGCTCACCAGCAACGGAGACTTTGGCATCTTGTGACCACTTTGATGATGCATGATTGCAATGCAGCCTGTTTGGAAGAGAAAATGATTAATGGGAAAATACAACGCCGATGCAATAAACATTTTCCGAAACCCTTCTCAGACTACACCGAAGTTTCAGGTTTTCAGTTTGATGCAAAACTCATTAATTTTTAAAACTCCTTTCCAGAGACAAGATATACCAATTATGTTCGCATTGAACCTGAGGAGTGCCTCCTACCTGGAAGCCCGTGTGCACCAACGGACGATGTTGAATTAACGCCTGCTAATGATCCTGAGCAAGAATACGATGGTATAAGGTATCAACGGTTATTACCGCGCCCGACAGAACGTGACTCCGAAGAGACACCGACTCGCAAATACGTATTACTGATATTTGTGATTTGGCCTTATATTTATTTTTAAGGAAAAGTGTGGACTTGTATTTTATCAGAAAAAACCAAGGCAAAAAAATTTACGCCTAATGAATGACAGCAACGTGGTACCGTATAATCCATTTTTGCTCCTGAAATATGGCTCACATATAAACATTGAATATGTTTTTGGACAAAAAGCATGCAAATACATATTTAAATACGTGATAAAAGGTGGGAAAAAATTCTATTTAAAACCAATTTATTTTTTGTAGGATTCGAAAAGGCTTATGTAAAAGTTGGAAAGCCAATAAGAAAAAGAAAGGACACTACTGATGAGGAGGATACTTATGACTACGACGAAATAGCGGCCACATTCAAAGTCCGCTATATGACATCCATGGAGGCCTATCTACGTCTTCATTCATATCGAATAGTACAAATGTCTCATAGGTTTTACAACCTAAGCGTGCATGATGAACTTGGCCAAACAATTGTTGTTGAAGAAGGACAGGAAGAGCAACATCAATGGAAGATCAATCGGGATACTAGGCTCACAGCATTTTTCAATCTTTGTCAAACGGATTCTGAAGCCAGTAAATTGACGTATGACCGTGTTCCATATTATTACAGGTAAGACATACCTAACCGTAGGAATTAAACAACTTCATTGAAATTTAAGTTGGGATTCAAAGCTTAGAATCTGGAAAAAGCGTATCAATCCCCGGAGTGAAGATCCTGAGACCACACCGCTATTTGTCCGAGTCTACAGTGTTTCACCCAGACGTCAGGAACTTTATGCGATTCGGTAAAAACAAAGACTTTTCGCAATTAATTATTTATCTAGGATACTTTTGCTTGCTCGGCCCGGACCTAAAAATTTCAAAGACCTTAGAACTGTTGACGGACACACATTTCCGACTTTTACCGAAGCAGCCGTACATCTGAATCTTTTGGCTAGTGATGCAATTTTTATTCGTTCCATGCAAGATGCGTGCGCTGATAATCCAAGCTTCAAACGGTTACAACACTATTTTGCAATGTTATTGTTCCATTCGCGTCCTTCGGATCCTCAGTCATTGTTCAACCAATTTTTGGATGAAATGAACCCTCCGGTAGCTGTGGCTGATCCTTCTGTTCAGCCAAAATCAGTGATCACTCGGAAAGCCGAAGTGATGCGGAATTTAGAATATTTTCTCAATTGCATGGGCAGTTCTTGCAGGTAGTTGGTCTCCAATAAACATGTTACTTTGATTGTTAAGTGAACTGGGATTGATTGGATTACCTGCCGATTATAGTTTTGACAAACAAGCTGCAATTCTTGAAGAGGAGACATTATGGGATGATTTTTATGGAACGGATAGATCAAAACATAAAACTCCCAGTCAAATCGTTGCTGAACATGTCGCCAAGTTAAACTCTGATCAACTGAGCGCTTTTCATACTATCACAAATGCTATTACAAACCGAAGCGACAAGCATCTTTTTTTCCTCGAAGGCGCAGGTGGATGTGGTTAGTAATGGCTTTCTTAGACTTTTACAATACTCTAATTATTATAGGAAAGACATTTCTTTATAATACTTTAATCCGATGGTGTCTTGCTGGAAAGCCCTGCCCCGAACAAGAAGAAGGAACGTCAGACAGAACAGAAGTAATTAGATGCAATTTGTATTTACGATTTTTATTTTGGCCACGTTCAAGGTTTCACTAAGGCGTGGATCAGTTATAGCAGCGGCAAGTACTGGAATTGCTGCGCTGTTGCTCATCGGTGGTAGCACGGTTCACCGACATTTTTTCGTCCCAAATGATGTGGATGACACAACGCCACCACGCTTGGCTTACGGATCTACGAAAGCAGAAATACTACGAAACTTAGACCTGATCATCATTGATGTAAGAAATGGGCAGGAAGTAAATATATATTAGTTTTTACAGGAAATTAGTATGCTTAGCAATAAAGTATTCCGATATATTGATCGTACAATGCGCGACGTAACAGGTGTGGCAAAACCTTTTGGTGGAAAAACGCTGATTTTGGGCGGAGATTGGAGACAATTGGCTCCGGTGGTAGAAAGAGGAACAAGAGAGGATCAAGTGCAAGAAAGCATTAAGATGGACAGAGTCTTTCGTTCGGAGTTTGAAAAATTGAGGTTTTGAATTATTTCTGCTCATTTTTATGTCATACTTTAGTCTTACCATTAACATGCGCACTGCTCCAGGCCAACAAAAATTACGCGAGTGGCTTGATATAATAGGCACTGGAAATCATCAATTATCCGACTCGACTTCCACAAAATCGCAACTGAATTTTCTGAGAATTCCTTTCGAAAATTGTTCTCACAATTTGGATGCTATCATCAACTATTGCTTTCCATCTGCGCTTTTTGATGATCCATTGAAGAACTCAGACCTTATTGCCAAGAATGCACTGTTATGTCCAACTAACAATGATGTGCAATCCATCAATGATCACGTTCTGAATCGCATTCAGGGATCTCCTGTAGTATATCCATCTATCGATGAACCGCTAGAAACGCCAAATTACAATGAATTAAATACAATGCGCAGTGATTTTAATTTGGAGGCGATTCACAACGAGATGCCATCTGGGATACCACCGCATCTTCTCACTCTAAAAGTGAATTTTTTAAATGAATTGATCCCACGATCTGATTATAGGTAGGCACACCTGTCATGTTAATTCGAAATCTTGATGTGACTGCTGGCTTATGCAATGGAACCAGAATGCAGATCATGAAACTTACTGAAGAAAACTTATATTGTCGTGTTCTCACAGGGCCACGTGCCGATGCTCGCCAGCTACATATTATTCCACGTATCAAATTCGAATATGGAACAAGCAAGAATCATAGAGGATTACGCTTCCGACGCCTGCAATTTCCAGTACGCGTCTGTTTCGCTATGACTGTGAACAAGGTGATTAATAAATTAGTGCCATACTTCGTAAATTTTCGTCAATAGGCCCAAGGTCAAACGCTTGAAAGAATGGGATTGGTGCTGCAAAATGGCCAGTGTTTTAGCCATGGACAGCTCTATGTGTCTATGTCACGAGTTACCGAAATCAATGGGATACGAGTTTTTTCTTCAATTCGCGATGAAACATCAATACAAATATGCCATTTAGCTAAGAATGTAGTATTTCAAGAACTTATAGATGATTTGTTGAAACCTCGACCACAATTATCCATGTTGCCCCTTCCACAGGATGATTTTTTGTCTCTTTCTGATATTGATGATATTAATTCGAACATTGATTAATTTTTGAGAATTGATTTTTCAGAATTTATCCCATTAGATTCTCACACGAGAGTTTGCATCAAACTCGCATGTTTTTCTTTGATAATTAATTCAGATTAAATTGTGATTTAGTATGCCCAGAAATTCCAAAAGCTTAAGGTACAAAACCTTTGGGCTTCTTTATAACGATTTAAGCGATATGAGCGATGAAGAAGTTGATGATCATTTATCCGAGGAAAATGAAGATTCAGATGCCAATCACGACTTAGCGGTTAATAAAAGTCAATCAATCGCAGACGGTGGACATTTGACTGTTGATGGTACAAAAGGCATGCAGGAAACTGAAAGTAATGATATTTTAATAAGGTTATCCAGTTACGATTGATCTTACAGAGGGGACAAATCAAACCACGGAATCAGAACAGAATAACAATGCGAAAACAGACGAAGATACGACATTCTGTTAGTTTTTCTCATAATTTCCAGCAAATAGTTTCAATTTAAGCTCAAAATTCACCTCCAGTTAAAATCGTAGAAACAGAACAACAAGACACCAATGCCTCTGAATGTAAAAATTGTTAATAAATCCAAATATATGGTTTTTTTAGTTTCACAAGATAATCGGTCTATTATTCTGGAACCAGAAACTGATCTTGAATACGACGGTATTTTCTAAACACAAATTTTCTTAGTATTCTAGATGATTTAGAAATAAGAAACGCTTTTTTCGAAAGAAAGACTATCTTTACTGAGGTTGTTGAATCAAAAAGAGCGGAATTGCTTACAAAGTTTGGAGAAAAAGTATTATGCTCGCTAGAAACGATTAAAACGAAGGAAGAAAACCATCAGCAAAAATATGAAGCCATTAAATCAAGATTGAGTGTATTACAAACGCGCTATGACGTAGAGAACCAAAAACTTGATGAATTCAAAAAAATGAAAGAATGGTTAGCTAAAAATAATAACTTTATGTTTATGTTCAATATTTTTTAGTACTCCACAAGATATGTTAACAGCAATAAAGCAGTCCGGTAGTTCTCTGATAATAATTTTTGTACAAAAGTGTTTTTAAGAAATCGTATCGAAAATTGCTCTTGAGTTGCAAATTGAATCGAAAAAAATCGGTTCTGAACTGGATGCAGAATTATTGCGCAATCGACATCAGACTACATCCTTGTGGATGGGCCTTCTTCCTGCCCTATCACAGCAGCGCGACGATTTCGAAAACTGGCGCTACCAATATCGAGAACAAGAGCTAGGTGCAATAAGCAAAGAATATGGCAGCGCAACAGTGCGGCGTAGGAAACGCAAACTTGAAGTCTTAACATTTTTTCCATAAATGCTCACTAGCTGTTTTTAAGTCTTTTGACTCTGCTGTGGAATCTTCTGATGCATTTTCTGTGAGTTTCAACTTGGCAAATCAGGATGAGTAGGTACAAAGAGGTATTAGAAACACAAAATATTCATTTATTTTTCAGCCACATGATGCTTTGTGATTGATATTTGGATCATATTTTTTGTGTTGATTTTTTAAGTAAACCTTAAAAAATTTTGGCGTGGAATGTTATAATGCATATTTTTTGATGTTTTACATATACTTTCGTTCAAAAATCATAAGGAATTTAATGTTTTGAGATGGTTACTTTATTCATTGGTGGTCTGCCAAAAGGTGGATGCGCAAAGGTCCAAAGAGAACGAAGGGAGATCCTTTTAAGGCATTTTTCAATGTATGGTTCCATTGAAGAGGTAATAATAATAATTACAAAACATTTAACAATAATTTTTCTAAATAAAAGTTGGCGATTCCCGTGGACGATAAGAAAAAAAGCCGAGGTTGGAGAGGATATTGCTTTATCACGGTCACGAAGGAAGTTGCAATGAAAATTCTTAGGTCAAATTAATAATCAACGAAATTAATTCTTTTTTTTAAGTGAACGCCATGAACTGTTCGGTTGCGCTTTGAACGTTAAGGAATCTGTTCGCTGCCCACAAGTCAATGAAGCTCTCGACAATTTTACTATACCAGAACATGTGACTTGGGAAAATCTCCCGCAGATAATTGCCAACGACTTTCAAAAGAGTTAATTTTCTTGGGTCAATGAATAAGCCTAACCTTTTTTAAGTACTTGAATCAAGAAAAACGAGTAATGACAACAGCGCATCGATGGAGCATGTGACAGAGTAAATTTGTTTGCATTATAGGGTTTTAGTAAGTGTTTATAAGGGTTTTAGTCAGCCAAAAGTTGTCTCTTCAATGCAAAATCCAACTATTGGTCAAGAGGAAGGTTCAATACAAAGTTGTGTAGTAGAGTAAGGAACAAAAGCAATAGAAATAAGAATTATTTTATACCAAATTCAGTCTTGTGGGTTCTTCTCAGAATCTTTGTGTCGATTCCTCTACGGCAGTCAGCGGCAGGATCCCTAAATATCAGCACAATAGTGGGTGGAAGGGGATTGATGACGAGATAAATCTTTTTAAGGCAAACCTGTCGATGCCTCACATTCTTCTCCGCTTCAAATGGTTACCAGGGATAGAAATGTGTGCAAACTAAGGGTGTGTTTTGTTTTTACCTCATTTTTATATTTTATACTATTCAGGAGAAGCGACGACAGCTACAAAGAAACATAAACTCAACCATGAAGTGGTATCAACACGATTTGAGTAGGTTGCAAGGAGAATATGAAGATACAGGCAGATTACTTCAAAATGCAGTCTCTAAGAAATATCGTTTATGAATCTCATTATAAATTCTCTGTGATGATCTCGTATTATAATTTTCCTTTAAATTCGATTGATTACTGCTCTTTTATAAACTAAAAATCAATAATTAAATTGCATTTAAGAAGCCATAAGCATTATTGGCTATCATACTTTATTCATTTTAATGCTTTGTCACTTTCGTATCTCATTTAGAATGCCGCGGAAAACAATAAAGAAAACAAAAAATCTAAATCCATCAGAACCAGAAAGAAATGTAATTAGTTGTCGCTGGAAAAATGGCAAAAAGATCGTGAAAACGGAGATACAAACCAAACTAGATTTTTGGCTACGCCCAAAATCTAATTTAAAAAAGGACGGACAGGTGATAGTTTATGTTAGTATTTATTCCTTATCAGTCTTTGCAGATTGATGATGTAATCACGATTGAGGATGATGGCGATAAAGATGAAATTAAGATAATTGAAGTTGAATGTGGGCATCAAAAGCTTGAAAATTCAGAAGCGAAAAATGAGGAGAATGCTGATCATGCAGATCAAGGAGTAGTCGGTGAATAAATCAAATTTTTTAATAATCTTATAACTAAAAATTTTACAGAGAAGTGTAACTAGGGACATGTTTTGGTTCTTCACAACACCGAGAATTGAAAAAGAAAGAAAATGGATTTATTCAGTTTATCATTTCATTTCTGATTATAAATTTCAAAAAAAACACATAGATATTGTTGGAATGTTCAATGCGCATACATGAATATTTTTAATTTATTTGTTCATCATAATTATACTCATGGCCATAGAAAATTTTTCTATTTTTCGAATCTATAAGTTGAACTGAAATTCTGTCCTTTACTAATTTCTCTAACGTTCTCTCATTTTCACATGCTATTTTCTTTCGCTTCAGAATATAGTTTGAAAAATTGGAACATTCTATGGCCACAAGTTTTTGTCCAAAAATCGACTAATATTCCCCAAAAAGTGCCAAATACTGTAATGTACCTAAATAGATGAATCCTGATTATTTAAATTTTAGCTAAAACTCCAAACTTTCGTCAACCTTGATTTTTAATCTTTTAAACCCTGCCTTATGAAGAAGCAAATTTAAAGGAAATAAAATGCAAAATAATCTAGGCCAGTGTAACAATCGCGAAGGCGATTGCACACCAGGGGGCAGAGCCNTAAGGGTTTTAGTCAGCCAAAAGTTGTCTCTTCAATGCAAAATCCAACTATTGGTCAAGAGGAAGGTTCAATACAAAGTTGTGTAGTAGAGTAAGGAACAAAAGCAATAGAAATAAGAATTATTTTATACCAAATTCAGTCTTGTGGGTTCTTCTCAGAATCTTTGTGTCGATTCCTCTACGGCAGTCAGCGGCAGGATCCCTAAATATCAGCACAATAGTGGGTGGAAGGGGATTGATGACGAGATAAATCTTTTTAAGGCAAACCTGTCGATGCCTCACATTCTTCTCCGCTTCAAATGGTTACCAGGGATAGAAATGTGTGCAAACTAAGGGTGTGTTTTGTTTTTACCTCATTTTTATATTTTATACTATTCAGGAGAAGCGACGACAGCTACAAAGAAACATAAACTCAACCATGAAGTGGTATCAACACGATTTGAGTAGGTTGCAAGGAGAATATGAAGATACAGGCAGATTACTTCAAAATGCAGTCTCTAAGAAATATCGTTTATGAATCTCATTATATAATTCTCTGTGATGATCTCGTATTATAATTTTCCTTTAAATTCGATTGATTACTGCTCTTTTATAAACTAAAAATCAATAATTGAATTGCAAATTTTAAGAAGCCATAAGCATTATTGGCTATCATACTTTATTCATTTTAATGCTTTGTCACTTTCGTATCTCATTTAGAATGCCGCGGAAAACAATAAAGAAAACAAAAAATCTAAATCCATCAGAACCAGAAAGAAATGTAATTAGTTGTCGCTGGAAAAATGGCAAAAAGATCGTGAAAACGGAGATACAAACCAAACTAGATTTTTGGCTACGCCCAAAATCTAATTTAAAAAAGGACGGACAGGTGATAGTTTATGTTAGTATTTATTCCTTATCAGTCTTTGCAGATTGATGATGTAATCACGATTGAGGATGATGGCGATAAAGATGAAATTAAGATAATTGAAGTTGAATGTGGGCATCAAAAGCTTGAAAATTCAGAAGCGAAAAATGAGGAGAATGCTGATCATGCAGATCAAGGAGTAGTCGGTGAATAAATCAAATTTTTTAATAATCTTATAACTAAAAATTTTACAGAGAAGTGTAACTAGGGACATGTTTTGGTTCTTCACAACACCGAGAATTGAAAAAGAAAGAAAATGGATTTATTCAGTTTATCATTTCATTTCTGATTATAAATTTCAAAAAAAACACATAGATATTGTTGGAATGTTCAATGCGCNCTAGTTTCAACCAGGAAATAGCGAACATTCACATGTACAAGGCTGATAAGGTCATAAACCTTAATTAAAGGTTAAAGGAGCGAAAATTATGGCTACCATTCCAAATACCACCAAGTCAAAAATACCACCACGGCCGAAAACTTTTTTGTAGGACTTTTTAGACTAAAAGTATAAAAGACAAAGTTCTGCAGAATTTTATGCTCTATCTTTTAGTATTTTTAGTTTTTCATATTTCCGCAAAAAATTTTGAAATTTTCCGAAAACACCGATTTTTCGCCTTTTTTCGAAAATTTCGGAAAATTTCAAAAAATTTTGCGGAAAAATGAAAAACTAAAAATACTAAAAGATAGAGCATAAAATTCTGCACAATTTTGTATTTTATACTTTTGGTCTAACAAGTCTTACAAAAAAGTTTTCGGCCGTGGTGGTATTTTGACTTGGTGGTATTTGGAACAGACGCGAAAATTATTTTCCCTTTAAGATAGGATCCAATCCGACCCTGCACCGCTCCTTAAAATTACAATTTTAGTCACCATTTCATTCTAATAATAAAAATGAAAAGGGATCATTCGTCAAATGCTGCAATGGTTACCAAAACAAAACGCCAAGAACAATAACAATACAAATTTTCAAAGTAGTTACCGTAAGCAAATCTTTATTTTGGCTAAAACAAAAGCAAAGGCCAAAAATAGTATCAAATTAAGATGAAACTCAAAAATTTTATTAAAGAGTTCTGGTCAGCGGTTCAAGTCCGTCCAGAAGCGGAAGTTTGTTATTCCCCTCCCTTCTCTCCTTCTCTTCCTCTTCCTTTCCCGGACTTTTGCCCTCTTCCGCGTTTCTCTGATCATTCGACGGCCTGGCTCTCCCGACACTCCACGGGTTTGCTGACGGGTGCCATCCTCCCCTCTCTCCGTCAAAAGGGTCTTCTTCCGCCTCCGCTTCCCTCCATCCATTGCCCGCGCTTGACGGAAACACTTCTTCACTGTTCGTTGTCATCGGAGGAGGAGCCGGTGGAAGCCATGGGCGGCCGCCGGGAAGTTGGGAATTTGTCGGAACGATCGGTGGAGGAGGGCCAGAAGGAATTTGTGGAGGCACGGGGAACCGATAGAGAGCAGCCGGGGATGGTCCAAGGGGAACGAATTGGCCAATTGGTTGAAAGAGCTAAAGGGGAAGAGAAGGTGATCAGAGACTGATCGGATGCCAAAAGGGGACAGAGAGTGAGTGAGCTGATCGCTGATCCAAAGACAGTAAAATGATAATTTGGCCAATCTGTGATACATAGACAGTAAATGGTGTCTTCTAGCACCCCATTACTGTCCGGAAAGAGGCTGATCCGATCAACTCCTGCTAATAGGGTCCTCTGATCACCTTCAGCATGCTGCCCAGATCGATGCCACGGCCTTCCTGGTAGCCCACGTGGGAGTCCACCCCGAAGCGGTTTCCGCCCAGCAACAATCCGTTGTCAACTGATTCGCAAAATAAATTTTTCAATCTTTTTATAACTTTTGAGTCCATTTTCGACTTTTTGGATCTTTTTGGTGGGTTTTTCGCATTTCTCATCCCTTTTAGTGGCCTCTTGGAACTTTTTTGCCCCTTCACCAACTTTGTGTTCCGAAGCGTCCGGGCCCGATATTGAAGCCAAGTTCCCGGTCCCCGCCGAACCCGAAAATGTTGGCGCCCTGCCCAAGGCCGACCTGCAAGTCGCCCGTGTAGGGACTTCGCTGGAGGGAAAAGGTGCCCAGGTTGATGGCCGCGGGGGGAAATTGTTGCGCAAGGCCTAAAGGGGAGGGGGCAAAGGGACAATCGGACGATGAAAGGCCAAGTCCCTGTGGAATTGGCCAAATGCCAATTTTGATCTTTCTGGCATACATAATCCGACCGATGGAATGGAAAGATCTATTAAATCCAGAATTGGATTGGGTCTGAAACCAATTTGGAAGTCCGGACTTTTGGAGGCCATCAAGACTCATTTCGGCCAAAATTGCCAATTCCTCATCGAGCTCCGTTTTCCCCAACATTTTGTCCTCGGTTTTCGGTTTGGGACAGCCGTTTGGACCCATGAATTCTGATCA
>LDKF01003852.1:0-18439 GCA_001026735.1 Rotylenchulus reniformis | reverse complement strand
TTCGGTGAAAATACTAAAGGTGACTACCGTCCTAGTTTATATATTTAATTTATAACTATAGTCAGTTACTTACCCCAGCCAATGCCCATCCGTTGACCCCGCACTGTGTGTCAATGTACTTCTCCATGGTAACAAAATTTCTGCGCATCACTTGCGTATTCAGGAAGTCGTCCAGCCAGGGACAGGCGCTGAAATTGAAACACTTATTAATTCACACGAAAAAGTTGCATTAAAGTTCATTGGTAATGGTGTATTCTGATCTAATATATTTATCGTAATTTTATTCAGATTTTGTTCTTTTATATACCTGTAGTGCATCTCGAGCCCAAAAATGAACAAGGAAATAGGCATGCAGGTGAACGCGTAGAACACACACTAAAAGGATGCTATAGGTTAGATTATGAAGCAATGTCCAAGTTTTATATAGAAAAAATGAATTTAGGGATTTCTTGAATGGGATTGATTTGGTTTACCAAGAGTTTTGGGTGCCTGAGACGGCAGCAATGGACGGCTTGCAGCAGAACCGTGCTCAACAGCATCATCACGCTCAAAGCGGCTGCGCAGAATTGTCCGCTTAAAAAGTGAAGGAGAAGTCAGAAGGACAAGTCAGATTGTTTGATCGGTTTAAAGCTTTAAAGTGACATAAAAGGTAAAAAATCATCATTTTTTTGATTTAAAACTAAGTTAATATTGTTTTAATGTGAGTATTATATAATGACCACAAAGAATGATTAGAATTATCAAAAAGTCCCATCATTATAAAAATATCCTTTTCACTGATCACACTTACGTGAGTCGAATCTCGGAGAAGGTTGGCGGGAGCTCGTCAAAGTTGTACCGGGGCCGGAAGTACCACTTGTCCATGGTGAGCAGCAAGGACACCCGATTGCCATGCTTGTCCTGGTATTGTCCGACTCCCGTGAATATCAGCAAGTTGACCAACACCAAAAGCACCAGGTTGGCCAGCCTAAGCGTGAACACGATGCGCGAGCTGTTCATGTCACTGCGCCTTCTAAACCGATCAAGAAAAATTTCAATATAATGGTTTATTAGGCCAGTTAAATCCTCTAGTATCATTCATCTTTCTATTGTTTTTTTTAATAAGTTTGAATTCCTCCATCATGGTCTTATAAAAATTCATATTTTTCTGTACTGCTTGAACTTCATTTTCCTCCTCACCTCCAGTCCACTTCGCTTTCCAGCGCTTGTGCCACCAGGATCAGTCTGTTAAGAGTTCCGGTTGACTGTCGGTTGATTGCCTGTCGGTCCTGATACTTGTTGGCACTGAGCAGTCCGTCTTGGATCAGCACTGGCGGTTGATCTTTGATCACCAAAATCGTCGAAGTTGCAGCGCAATTCTCTGTTGAATTGTTGCTTTGCTCTTCCGGGAGGATCTTCGCTGTACTGCTTGTACTTGTTGGGCTTATCAGCATCAGTTGTGGTGGTGACATTCCTGCAACAATACAATAAATATTATAATAAGCTGATATATTGGTCCAAAATTCTGTTGCTTACCCATCTGGTGTCTGTTGTTGTGCTGCTCCTCCTGTTCCTCCCCCTGTTGCTGTTGCAATTGCTCCTGATTCGGATCCAACTCGTCGATAGCCATCTGCTGGGTGATCTGGATCCGGGGCAACACCAGCAAATGATCTGTGCTGCTACAGCTTCCGCTCGATGAGTGCTTAGCTTTCTGTTAATATCAAAAATATAAAAATTAATTCGATGGAATTTATAAATTAACAAACCTTAAAACTGCCCATTATTCGATTCATAATGTGAGTGAGTTGAATGTGAATTTTTCGGATGGATAATTTATTCTGGAAATGAAAAGATTGGAGTTTGGTCTGTTCCGTTTTTTTGAAATTTTATTGAGAAAATAGGTACGCGAACATGGATCTCAATAATATCCGTTGGTCCATTGAGATTAGATGTTAAATCTCTACAAATCCGCCGAGTTTGTTTATAAAGTATTTACTCGATAGTTCTTTGTAACCAATTTTTGTATCACAGAGCTTTATCCATACAATGGTGCCTGTGTCGTCAATGGACTTTTACAGGGGGATTCATCTGCTTTCAATAAGTCATCACCCGGATTTGGCCACAATCTTTTGCTCTATGCACCTTTGGCCTGCGTTGATGAGAATGTAAAAGATAAATAAGAAATATTGCACTTTTTGGCTTTGAACTTTGGTCCGATCAAAATAATTTTTTTGATAAATAAACTTTAAATTAAAGCGATAAATCCGTTTTTATTTAGTATTCAAATGAAAGCCATCTTTTGTCACTTAACATTGTTATTTTTGGAAGTTACAATTTTATATCATTTTTACATAATCTTTTTTGAAGTATGATTTCATAAAAATTGGTTCTAATTACCAAGAGTTTGGTCTGTCAAGATTGTTCGTTCGTTCTAATCACATTTTTCAAAAAATCCCTTTAATGGTTGGCTTTTTGGATACATTTTGCTCAAAATGCGATGTTTCCTTATTTACACCTTTAATGAGGGGTTGTCTGCTTTACCACATATAAAAATAATTTATCTATACAACATAAAATCAAAAATTAATTTTTAAAATATTATGTAGATAAATATTTGCCGAGATAGGACTGTAATGACTAAATAAACGTGGAAAAATTCGGAGTATAAATACTCTCCGTTAGGAGTACAACTACGATTCCTGCAAATGACAAGCCCTATTAACATCACAGATGAGGTCAGAAGATCGTGTTAAAAGATTAGTGCGAAAAATTGGATTAATCTTGGAGAAAACAAGAGGCTGTGCCCTGAGGACGAAAGGGTATAAAAGTACATTTTCTGGCACGGAAATGATGTCAAAGATTTTTTGCATATCGGAGATTGAAAAGCTAAATCCAATATTTTTAGCACAAAAAATAACGGTCTATTTCATAAAATAACCTAAACCCAAAAAAATACTGGAAAATAGTGAAATAATAACTCTAAACTTGGGAAATTTTCCATTTATCATGATTACATAAAAAACTTGTTTTTGGGTTTATTTTTCAAAGATTATCAATTTTAATTTTGTCCTTTTCCGTAAAAACTGTGTTTATCGATGAATAATCATTTTTATATGGATTGCACCTAAAAAGCTGAGAAAATTTGAATCGGATGAGAGCCATTAAACTGGTTGAAAGGAAGTGGAAGTACGTATATAAGATGGAGATGGAGCGAGACAGAATATGTATAAGGCCAAAAGCGGATTAGCAAACCGAGTGAGTGAGTGTTCTCATCTTAATTATTGGTTGGGAGAGAGAGGAGAACCAAGAATGAATCCCCTTTGGGACAGGGGCCAAGGGGATTGCCTTTTTCAATATCAAACAATTCTTAAGCCAGTGCCCGATTCTTCGGAATCTCTAGGAACAAATGGCATGTTGAGCATATAAAAGTGGAATTTCCGAATTTGGAAAGCAAAAGTATATTAAAATACCATAAATAAGTCGGAATAATGTATATTATATAGCTCAGATTCAAAACAGAATATACTTGACCATAATAGGTTTCAAAAACTTCCGAAAAACTTTATCTGGCTTATGAGACTATTGGATAAATTTTATATAGCTAATTTTTTCTTTATTATTGACCATTATTTTTAATTATGAATCGTAAAGGATGGAATTTCCTCTTGTTACTAAATTATTTTGATGAAATTTAATATTTTTTAATAAGCAAATATATCGGATTTTCTGACCCTTTTTGATTTTTAGAATTTCCTTGTAAAAGTTTTTAGTTTTTCAAAATTCAAAAAAACCAAATGATTCTCTATGTACATATTGGTCTAACAAATGTTATATATTTTTTCATTTTTAGTTGGCCTAGTAATATTTTTAAGAAAAATGTTGTTTGCTTAGCCAAAGTTTAGGTTTTTTAACATTCTATAGCAGCTAGAGGGAAAGGGATTAATGAACACGGATAAGGGATAATCCATGTTAATAGACAAGATCGGAAGGAAGTGATATTCCGATAATGTCAACAAGCGCGTGGCAGCATTATTAAAAGCTCATTTCCACTTTATAAGTCTATCAAAAAGGGACCATCGAGAAGCCATAAAACGGGAGGAAAAACATCATTAAGGCCAAAAAATGCAAATGCTATGATGAGGATTGAACATTTTCCCATTAGATGTGGATACCCTAATAGTTTAAAAAATGCTGCAGAGAAGAGCCATAGCCAATGGAAACTATTGTTAGGCACCAATAATATTTGAGAACAAAAAGGGCATAATTTGACCCTGAAAAAAGCTTGTAAATGGGCAGGATCTAATTGGCTATTTTATTTAAGCAACTTTTGGGATCAAAAATGCAAATTGATCACATCAAATTTCAATGCCAAATAAAACTTAGTTAGAAGGTGGTACAAAATCCCGAAACATGGATATTGAGTTTGCAATTTAAAAATTTCTGATTATAAGCCCTTGTTAAAGGGCTTTCGTTTTTGTTTTATGGCCAAATGATTACAAATAGAAGCCGGTCATGGCCATAACTGCAAGAGAAGCCTTTTATAGAATTCTTGGCCATAATCTGCAAAAGCTGTTTAGGGGACAAATCGGGCAAATTGTGGGGGTCCAACTACGGGCATGCAATCACGCAAAGTTGTGTAGTCTCGAAATTGGATTCATCGGTGAGTTTGATGTCATCGGAGATGGAAATGGAGGCGGAGATAATTTTGTGAGGTGACAACAAATTTGCTAAATTGGATCTTTTCCGTTTTAGCACATTTATATCGTCCTTTTTGGGGTTAAAAAATTGTCATTTTATTTTAACAAAGTTGTTATTCATGGCCCGATTTAGTTTTAAAACCAAGAAAATATTTCTTCTTTTTATTTAAATTTAAATGGGATCTTCTTGGTAAATTTACAATTATGGATTTTTTCTGGAACTCAATATATGGTCCATTTGACAATATTCCATAAAAATGGTTTCAAATGCCACTGACTGAGCGCTTTCTTGTAAATATAAAAAATTTTGTAATAGCGAAATATTTTGTTGTAATTTTAACTGTAAAAATCAATTTTATAACTATAGAAAGGTTAAACTTCAGACGCCTATTCCGCATTTGGAGTTACAAGTTTAGTGTCGTAACCGGTTAATCCCTTTTTTCGAAGTCTTTTGGCATTTATAGAATTTCTTATTGTGTATTGAAAAATACAAAAACATTTAAAAATTTAAGAGGATTGGTCAACTATTTCGATTTTTAAAAAGAGTTATGGGTAATTTTAATTCCTGCTCCGAAGAGCTAATGTTTTGAGTGAATGAGGAGGGAGTAGATATAATGTATATGTTTGGATTTTTGGTTGGAAATGTTGGCGTCCATCATAGCGGAAGGGTAGATTTTGTTTGGCCTTCCTACTCTCATACATAATCATGCAATGTAACTTTAGCCATCAAATTATCCGTTCTTTCGGGCCCATTAGAATTAGGGATTATGCATATTATCTGCTCTCTGGATAGTTATTTATTATTTCTGTTCTGTTCATGTGATAGAGCGAAATTCTATTCAAAACAACAACAAAAAATATGATAAAAGGAATTCGAAGTTTAATTGTTATTATTATATATTAAGCAGGGGTTATCTACATGATCAATTATTAAAGAGTTAGTCTGGACATTCTCGAAAAAAATGAAAAATTATGTTTAAAAATAAAAATAAAAATTATGGATGATATCAGAGCTGATATATTGGAGTCCATGTATCTTGAGGAGTTAGGAAAATATTAAAAATTTAAATAATAATCTTTACATCCAAAAATAATCTAATTATGTTTCATAGAGAATTTCAAAAAAAACTCATAAGCGCAATAAGAAAAAACTTTTTTAATTTGACTGGTTTAAGTTTTTGATTTATTAAATAGTAATAAAAAGAAGAATCAATACAAAAAGAATTGTGAGAATAAGGTAAAAAGTGAAATTTGGATTTTCTATTTGTTACTATTACGACCCTATAATAAAGGGTGTGAGAATTTTGAGACCAGACTAAATTGGGATAATTAGGAGGTAATAAAGAACCGGAAAAGGGTGGGAGAGAAGAAAAAATTATGGGAAATAATTTATAAAATGAGCTAGAGAAAAAAAGAAGCTTATGAACGATTTAGGAAAAGGTCCCTATAAATCGGAGATGGGAAGGGGAAAGCCGTGTAATTTTATTTTTATGAAAAGGATTTCTTAGAAATAGGCCAGGAGCTTAGTTAATCTAAATCATTCAATTCCGCATGACCTTTCACTTCATCAATATCAATGAAAAATTAAGGTGTTAGTGATACCAATAATCCTTCATAATCGGGTTTTATTTACACGAAAATATTTTAACATGAACTTTGGGGATTATGTATTCATGACGGATTTGCTTCGTCATGAATGGCATTTTTCAGAGGGCTAAAGAAGCCTAACGGAAAAGGTTAGAATGAATTGCAACCAAACACCAAATTCTTTAATTTGCCAAAAATTTCTAAATAGAAATTTATTATTTATAATAAATCTATAGAATTGAAAACTTATGGTGTAAACTTTTCTTCATTTCGTCAATTCTCTAGGTTTAAAAAAGTTTTTCATTTAATTAATTTTATCCTTTTGAAAAGATATTTTATTAAAAAGGACAAAATAAATTGACCGAATTTTTTTGTCAAATATTCTTTTTTGAGAGGCCGGCACTTACTTGTTAGTTGTGCACATAAAAAAGAGAAAATATTTTTAAAAATATAATTATAAACTATTTTTTAAAGTCCAAAATCGCAAAGTCCGAATATTAATGTTTATGTGAAAGTGGGAATTAGGTCCATTTCCTATTATACCAAAGTGTTACCAGCAGAAAAGCACACTATTTACCAGGAAGGGGATAATTAAAAGAAAATTATTCATCGCATTCAAATTGATTTTGACCATAAAATGGATATTATTTTTTTATATGAAAACAAGATGAACACGATGGATCCAATTAAAAGGACATTTGGATCCCTTGGGATTTCGCCAAAATTAATTAAATTATATTTTGCCATATGAATGAAATTGAAACATGGAATTATTAATATTTTTGAGATATGTTCGACACAGAAATTAATTATTTTTTTTTGTAAATTATTAAATGTTGATTCAAAATCTTCAGAAATTTTTACCCAACAAATAATCCAATGTAGTGAGGATTTGTAAGAAAAACAGGATGATAAACGTGAAAAGGTGCTATGTCGTTTCGGCCAAAAGTGCCAAAATGGGCGTTTCGGCCAAAAGTACCAAAATAGGCGTTTCGGTCAAAAGTGTCAAAATGGAAAAGTGTTCCCCAAAAACTTTTTTGTTAGACTTGTTAGACAAAAATTATAAAAGGCATAGTTGTGCAGAATTTTACGCATATTCGAATGGTATATTTTGTTTTTTTCGAAATTCGGCCAAAAAGTCGAAATATTCCCGAAAAAAAAATTCGAAATATAATCGAAATATTCCCGAAATACTGAAAAATACGCTTTTTAGGAGATATTTCGAAATTTTTAGGGAATTTCGATAAAAATAAAAAAACCATTCGAATCAGCATAAAATTCTGAACAATTTTGCCTTTTATACTTTTTGTCTAATATGTCTGACAAAAAAGTTTTTAGGGACTACTTTTCCATTTTGGCACTTTTGGCCGAAACAACTCAGCACGACGTGAAAACAGCCTTTTGTTTTTGCAACTTATACCTGAATCCAGTTATCCTTGCCCAATGCCCATCGTTTTTCCTATGGCCGATGAATTAGGGCCAAAATGCTGCTGTGTTGTGGAGTTAGGAAATTAGGACAAACTTGATTTGATCAAGGATGAACAGTAAGAAGGGAATGTCAAACTGGATATCCCAAAACAAGCAAAGAGGAGGGGGGGGGTGATCGGAGATAAAAGGTTAATTGGAATCCAAAATGGAGATGATCAGCAGAGGAATTGCGATAATACAATAACTGGTTAGAGAGGGAGTGATCAGAATGCTGAAAACAAAAAGAGGGAAAACAATGGCGGCTAATCGCGCGAGGATTGGGTCATAAATAAACAGAAGTTGCATACATATAAACAAGTCCAATTGACGCTGAAAAGGCTTTTCTAATTGTTGCACACAATGCACTATTATGTTCTAAAAACATTTTGTTTTTGCATAAAAATGAATAAATACATAATAATTTATTTGATTATTTTCTCAACTTATTTAAACAACAAAATTTAGGCACAAATAATATTTTTATTGAAACATTGAAAGTTAGTATAGAAATTTCCAAGGAATTAATTCTATTTGACTCATATTGGCTAGATTTTTTGAATACTCAAAAATAAATCATTAAAAATCTACATTTTTAGACCATTTAAAGCCATTATGCTATCCTCTCTCTCCATTCTTCTGTTAGCCATTGTCCCATTGATGGCCCAAAACCAAAATGGCCCAGCAGTGAATACGCCATTGCCCTTTGGTGGTCCCATTAACCCGGTAAAACTTAAGTGAAAATTATAAAATTATTTTATTTTTATTTTACAGAATGAATTCCAGCAACAGTTGCCTCAACTTCTTCAGCAGCCATCTCTTAGAAGCGGCGAAAGCATCGAAGCACCCTTCCGCAACGGACCATCTGTAAGTAAAAATTTAGTTTGGCGAATGCATTATTTAAATTTTAAACTAAATCTTGATCACAGCAAAATTTTGAATAAATTTGGTTTTAAATATCAAGGATAAAGAAAGTATTCAAATTTAATACATGAATTTGAGGTTCAGAATCCATAAACCATGGATTCTAAGTAAATCAATTCAGAATTTTAAAGATCTTTTAATCTCTATTATATTTTGTTTGTTGATTTAAATTTTTTTATACTTTAGAAAATTTGAAGGTATAACTTTAGTTGATATAATTACGTTTAATATAACTAGTAAGTGTCATCAATGGAAAAGATGTTAAAATGAAAGTAAATTTAAAAATTCAGCCGAATTTCAACCAGCCCCGACCGAACAGCTTCAGTCACATTCCGCCTAACAATGCGTTGTTCCAGCAACGGAAACAACCCCCGCCACAAAACAACTTCGGCGATATCCGACGAGCGGTAATTTTTGGATTTTAGTTGGAAAAATTTATTTTTAAAATTTTTTAGCAACCCCAACCAACCCAGCAGAAACCCAGTGCTATCGTAGCTAACCCGCAGGAAGAGAACCCGTGTCCACAGCCGACCTGGCAGAAAATCATGCTGGAGGTAATTAAAAATCATTTAAACAAATTATGATTAAAGAAATTTGAAAAAAGAGGCATTTTGATGAATTAAAAATTTTTTACTATAAAATGCGCATCAGAAAAAAGTGGAAATCTGGCTTCCTTTTTTGGAGCAAGAATGTTTCGAAGCGATTGGTCGATGCGTTTGGCGCTTCTGTTCTCTCTACTCCTTGCCTCTGTTCTTTCGTTGGATTCAAAGACCACTCTGTCTTGAAGTGGGCGTGTCATTCCTTGTCGTGGGAGTGGCCCTCCACCCTCTCCAAATAAATATCCCCTCCAAATTGCTCATTCCTCACAATGTGTGGTCGCGAGGAGATTTATTCCAAAGCAAACAAAAATCGCTTCAAAAAATTATAACTTAAAGGGCGGATTTTAAATAGATCTATTTTTGTAACTAATATTTATAATATTAGTATAAATATTACCTCAAACTATCCATTTCTACTGAACTACAAAATTAAGCCTGAAGAAGGAATGTCAAATAAAAATATTATCGAATTTCTTCTTTTTTATAAATTAATTAATGCTTGGATTTTGCAACAATTGATTTAAATTGATTTTTCCCGCCAGAACATCAAGCCCAAGGATTCCACGGCCTCTCTGAATGCCATCCAGGCCGGCTTGGGCCGTGCCCTCAAGGGCCATTTATTCATGGTCCTTTGCACGGACAGCGAAGAAAAGGCCAAATTTGGCAAAACGATCAAATTGGAGACCAAGGGGGACGGGTACTGTAATGTGGAGAAGGAGGGAGTGTCATGCCAGGTTGGTGACCAATAAATATTTTTAATAAAAATTGTTACCAATGCATCTTTTCCGATAATAAGTAATTATAATGGAATTTAATGCTAAAATTTAAAATATTTATGTGAAAAAATTGGAGGAGGAATTAAACTTACTATTAGATAAAAATGCAATAAATTTCAGAAAATTTAAGTTTGGGCAACCAAATATTATGAAGATTATTGAGTAGGATTTAGAAAATAAATTATGTTTAGCACATTGATAAGCAGCGAAATTAAATATTAAAATGATGAAACGAACAATCCTTGATCAATGTCAGGTGGCCAAGTTGAGCAGTGGAGCAGGAGTTACCCTGAATGGGTTTGGGGGACTCGGAGGGGGCCAAGGTTTCTCGCTGTTGGGAAAGAAGTAGATCAGAACCAGATCAGAGCCAGAAGCAATTCTGATCGGAAAAGATCAGGCAAAGAATGTGATGCTTTTTGCAATATATCAATGTTAAGTGTTCAAATCTGAAAATAAATAATTTTACTTTAAAAATCATGAATAACTTAATTTTGTTTAGAAATAATATTAAGTTTATCTTTTTTTGAATATTTGATTTATGGAAAATTAATGCAGAGATATGTATGTTAAAGCAAGGTTGAGGTCTTAGGTAAGTAAGTATTGGTTAGAATAAAATTTAATTTTAATCATTAGAATACGTACTTTGTGTCTGAAATAAAGCAAATTTGATTGTAAAATATAAATTAAATGTTCCTTTTTATGAATCTAAATTCATTCGATTCATAATTTTTTCCCCAACCAAAAGTATTACGTCACTGATTTGCATGCATTTTTGGGATCCCAATAACACCTTCCACCCTCACCTAAAACTTAAAATGTTGTCGTCATCCATTTTGCATAATAATAATCCACTGTCCTACCAAATAATTGATCGAAATAAATCATGTTTCATGGTTCATCTGTTTTTCACAAAATCCTTTGTTCTCTGACTCATCAGTCCAGCATTTCGACTCAACCATTCCAATGAGCAGCACCATTATTTATCAAATAATTTCAATGTTTATTTTTTTATTAGTTTTCCATTATTCTATAAAATTGTCAAGAATCTTCATCATTTTCTTGCCAAATTATTTTGTTACGTTCTGAACAATTTTTTGACCTTCAACCCTTTTTTGCACTAGAAATTCTCGTTTTCAAGGAATTACTTTTATGCGCGGAATCGAAAGACGAGAGATGGTTCCAAAACAAATTTACGATTTTGGAGATCCCTTAAACGATAAGGGTCTCGTCAGAACAAACAATCCAAGTTTCTGGTTAGGCCCCCTAAATTTTTTATAGAGACAATTTTATGGTCCGAACCCATCGTCTACCAAATTTATTCCTTTTCCTCCTCAAAACTTGAGTTTGAAAAACACAAGATTTTCTCAAGAAAGTCGTTAAAAATAGTCTGGGATTTTATGTTCTACTTGATTGCACCCTTTTTTTCTTTTCAAGATTTATATCAAAATCTTTTTACATTGTTATTTATTCTTCGATATTTTATTATTATCCATTAGATTTGTTTAGTATTTTTCAATGCGCTGACTCGTTTCCTCGAAAAGTTACAAATTTGAAACCCATACTTTTTTTTATTGTTTACCAAGAATTTTATGCTCTTCTATATTGACCTTTTTATTTTCGTTAAAAATTTTTTTTAATTTTCGAGAAAAACAATCATGTTGTGTATTCACCCAGAATACAAATAAGTCGAATAAAATTAAATAATAATTCGAATGACGAATTAAGTTCCAAAATAATAGAATAATAATAAATGTATTTATTGGTCGAATAAATAACAATTCTATGAATAATTGGGAAGTGAATAATATGAATGAAGGGAAGGAATTTATATACGAAGCGGGTCACAATTCAAATGGGGTAATTGGCGCCAGGAAACAATCGTTTTGAAATCAATTAAAATCCTAACCCAATACCCAACAATTCAAAAAGGCCCAATTTTTGCTTTTGGCATAGTAAGTTTAAAAAAAATTAATTCGGATCTTTTTATTTTGACTATTTCGAAGAAACGGCAGAGACCATTTTGCAACGCACAAATTCTTTTTATCTATTCATTTGACTCTCTTTTTCCCTTCATCTTTTCAAACTTCTCATCTCAGGTTTCATAGAAATTCATTGCAAAGGATGACGTATCCATCCCATCAGTCCCCTTTCTTGAGATGGAATTCAAATTGTACTGATAAAGCTGAAAAAATACATATACACATACCATCTGGCCCAATTTGTAATCCAATTGATTATCGGTACATACATGTATGTTGTCATAAGATCATTTCGATAAAAAAGAGGGCAGTATGCCCTTCTCCTTGCAAAAAAAAAGATTTTTTAAAGGGTCCTCTGTTGGCTATCCGCCGACCTTTGCGGACCCAGCATTTGCGGACAATTCGTAATATTTTGTTTTAATTCGATTCAAACAGAATTATTTGCTCTATTTTTAACTTAAGAATGGTTTCTCTAGGTTATGTATGTTTGAGCCGGTTATAAGTAACATGGTCCTCAAAAGTTGTGCCACGCCTTCAAATTCTGTTACCTACTTATTTACAAAAAAAAAGTTTTTATTTAGCAGGTAGGCATAGATTTCCTCTTTATAAATTATTCTTGTGTACATAGTACTGATGCATCTGAAATGCGTTTTATAAATTTATGAAATTTAGCAATCAATATACTAAAAAATAAAAAATTGCAAACACAAAAAAATAGATGTCTAATTCACTCTCTAAATTTTTATTGTTGCCAACAATTGGTATTTGGCTGGATTTTTATTATTGTTAACACATTTTTTCAAAGAAAGACTTATTTTTAGACTGTAACATCATAGTAGAGGTCGTAAAGTACGCTCAAAGATGACATCAAAAATCAGTCCAATCTCACTTACCTACCACTTCTTACCTTTTTACATCGTAAGGGATGAGCAAAACACGGAAGTGGGAGCAAAAGTTCCATTTTACAACCGTTCGGTATGATATGCGGAGCCTATAAATTTACGAAGAAAGCCCTCCGATGGAATGCAGAAATTTATGTTCGTTCCAATGTGCAGCTAACTTCTTGCTTAACCCCCTTCTTACAGCTCATTATTCTTTAAGCATAGAAACACCATTCGATGTTTATGGTGGAAAGATAGGTAAATAAATTTCGAAGAATTCAAATTCAATCACCCTCTTTTCCAGGATAGGGTCATTTTAAACGCATTACATTACATAATTCGATCAAAGAAATTCTTTAATATTGGTCAATTATTAAAAAATTAGCTGTCTTTAATATAGGCCAAATATAATGGACTAGGCTAAATTTGTATTTAGTTTTTGGTTGCTTTTGAAACAAATTATTTATAAATTCCACACCATATGACTCGATCCTACCCTTATCTCACATAAGAACCATATATGGATAGACCATAAATTCCTTATAATAAAGTTTATTTTTTATTGAATTGAAATTAAAAATTGGTTATTATGTTCCTATATAATTGCAACCTTTATATCCTGAAAATTGCACTTCTTTTCTCATTTAGGTATATAAATGTTATATCTTCATTTTAATTTTAACCATTTTTCAAAGATTTCTCTGAAAATGCGTCCTTCGGACCCCCGCCTCTTCCCTACCATGGAATTCATACGTCGCCGTTTTCGCCTGCACAGCAGACTTGCAGTGAACGTGCTTTCCGAGCTGTTCGCCACCTTCCTTTTCCTGCTCATCGGAACTGGCCTTGTAGCGCAGTTCATTCTGACTGCAGGCAAACTCAACTCATACATGCAGGTCAGAGGGTCATGGATTCAGTTCTGAAAAATGAATTCAGTTCTGAAAAAACATTTTTATCCTTTTTTGTAATGTTCGTTAGTAAAAGATGCAAAATATATTTTCAAATGAACAGAGTCCTCGCAGAATTAAAGTTTTAAAAATATTAATTTCTTTAGCAAATTTTTATTACTTGCAGCTAAGTTTTGCATGGGGCATGATGATCACGCTGATTGTTTATGGCACCTATCATACTTCTGGTCAGTGAATGGAATTCTTACATTTTTATTGGGACTATATTCTGGACGGTAATTTGTTATGAAAGGAAGATATAGGCACAGTAAAAGAGGAGGCCTTAAAGGATGGGTTGGCGGAAGGGTGACACGGAAATGGATGTTGCCCACCCCTAGGTAACCCAATTGCCAAACTTCAAGTTTTATTGCGGTAGAATCAGGATTATAAAAACGGAATAAACCAAAGTGAGGTTGAACCAAGAATTAGAATGACCAAATAAATCCCAAATGACAATAACAAAGTGAATTAGAAGATCGGAAATGAATGGAGAAACGAGAATAAAGTGAATGATGATAAAATAACAATATCGGAATCGGAGAACCGGAAAGCTAACCAAAAATATTGATTAAGGTGGTCAAATGAACCCCGCAGTGTCCTTCGCCTTTTTCTGTCTTGGCAAACTTCCATTTGGCCACTTTCTGCTCTATTGGCTCGTCCAGACTATCGGCGCTTTCTTTGGCGCAGCACTCAGCTACCACATTTACCGAGGTTGGTCCATTTAATTTATGCCATCATGATAACAGATCAAAATTGAAGTAAGGACAGAGATTTATTAAATGGCCGAAAATTGACGTCAGTTTATTCGAAAAGTTTTGTTGAATTACGAATAAATCGCTTGATCAAACCAAACCGATGCTAAATGTTACGATTACTAATTAAGTTCAGATGTCCTCAACAAATTTGACGGTGGCATCCGTGCCATTAGCGGCGTCAACGGCACCGCAATTGTATTCAGCTCTTTTCCAGAACCGCACATTGGACACTATACAGGTCTTAACATTACTGCTTCATTCAACTCCAAATTTCACATAAAAAATCTGTTATATATTATGCTCTATTACAAAGATTTGCTTTATCCACATTTTAACGGGTCTATAATCTTGCATTCTTCAAAAGAATCTTCCATTTTGAGTTAAAAATGACAATCTGCAGCCTCTTTATTATGCAATTTTTAGCATTTATCGATGAAGTTGTTGGCGCTGCATTGCTGGTCCTGTTCATTTGCGCTCTGGTTGATCCGCGCAACCATGTGCCCAAATGCGTGCAACCGATCGGATTCGGACTGGATCTTTTCGTGGTCGTCTCCTCCTATGGAATGGTATGGTCGGATCATAATATCCAAATTCCTGATCATTTTTCTTGGATTTTAAAGCTACTTTCTATATATCTACATTATTTTGATCGTTTTCCCCAAAATCAGAATGTGGGCAGTCCAATCAACCCCGCGCGAGATTTGGGTCCCCGCCTCTTTCTATTATTCGCTGGATATGGCTGGGAAGTCATTTCGTGAGTTTCGTTTCCTATAAATTTTATATTCTAATCTTTGTCTTTTTTTAATATACAATTCATTAAAAATATAATGGGATTTTTTGTGATAATTTTTCTTTTTTTATTATTTTTAGTATAAATTCATTAATTAATCGATTTATTCCTTCCTAATTATAGAATTCGCTCGCGAAATCCGATGAAATCATCAAATGTTTTTCATATCAGCAAATAATGTCTATTAATATAGAAGAAATGCGAAAATAGAAAAATAAATATTTTTCAATTTTTTTTCTCTGATGGACAAATTTGTTTTCAAATCCATAGAATATTTTTATATGGATTACAAACCATAGCAAGGAGAGGTTAATTTGCCGATGAAAGTGAAGCATACATATGATGATATCATTCACTTATACCCCCATGCAATCCCAGTTGATCTTGAACTTTTGGAATAAAATCTGTTCCCTAATATGTAATTTAATTTAAGTTTAGTTCCGTTTATTCTTACCTTTTTGATTTTCCATAATTAAGTCAAATTTGGATTAAGAGAGGGTATTTCTCTCATTTTCATCCCTTTTTTCTGCAGATGGCACAGCTACTACTGCTGGATTCCAGTGGTGGCGCCGTTCATCGGAGCTCTGCTCGGCACTTTGTCCTACCAACTTTTCATTGGCATCCATCTGCCGGATGAGGTACCCTTGGAAGGGAAGTCACAGAATTCATTGAGCACTGAAGTCGGAGAAGGGGGGAAAATGCCATAACATAATGAATAAAAATATTAATAATTATTTTTCTCTGATTTATTATTACATACTTTTTATTTTATTGTTTATTCTCCAAATAATTATGTTCTATTTATTTCATTTCATAATAATCTTAAAATACTGTCATCTGAACAATCGGACAAAAATTATTTAGAAAATCAAGTTATTTTATTTTTTTGTTTTGTTGTTTTTATTTTGGATTTTCCCGTAATCTCGAATTAATTTATCTTTTGTTCCCAAACAAAAAATAACAATTTTGTAAAGTTGATTTAAATTTCTTTCATTTCATTATAATAATATATTGTATACATATTTTTACATTTCTAGTTACTGAAATGGGCCCAAATGATAATTTGGTATGGATTTTGGAACCAGTTTTTCATTGGGATGGATGGTCGCGCATTATGGTCATAGCCAAAGTCATTATTATTGCGAAAAAAGGGATTTGCCAGGCTTTTCAGCTTTTGCTGATCTAATAAGTGGATTTTTTGCTGCAGTTTTAGGCTTCGTTAATTCCCCCATTGGTCACGCTTTTTAGCCTATTGCCCCTCAATTATTATGTTCTCCGGGATCTATATTCTATATATATCTGAAGAGATTCAATGTTTAGCCATTTTGATCATTTCCTTTTAAAAACAAAAAAAAAATATTTATGAGTTAATTTTACTCAATGAGTTGAAAATTTGAGAACAACAATAATAATTTTTCGTCATTCATTCATAGATATTAATAAAAGATTGGTCTTATTACCCATAAAATATCCCGTTTTCTGATTAAAATAATTTTTATTTAAATTATACATATTTTAGAATTTTATAGAATTTTTTCGTCTATTTTTTCAAAGCATTATTAATAGAATTTGGGTGCTAATTTGTAAAATCTTAATTATTATAAATTTTTAATTTCTTTATCCAGGAAAATGTTTTTATCTAAATTTAAAAATGGGAAATAATTTAAACTTGGCCCTTCTTACTAACTTTTCTAACGATATTTTCGTTTTGTCTCTTTACATTTATGCCATGAGCTTCCAAATTAATAATTTATTTTTTGACTTCTAGAATCTCATTCCATAATGTTTTATTTGGCGATTATATTAATTCCGCTTTGGTTGTCAAACTTTATCGGAGCTCAAATCCCGCATAATGGAGGCCAACAGCAACATCAAATGATTACGGGCAATGGCCAGAAATTTTTCGTCATTCAGCGGGACACAAATGTGCTGGATGGTCAAGTTGAGGGACCACAATTTGGCGGAGGAAACCCGGTGAAAAATTCGGAAAATTCTTTGAAATTTATTGTAAAATAATAATCATTAAAATTCCGAAATTTACGATAAATTTTATCGAGATCTTGAAATAAGAAAATAATCTATACGTTTTAGGCTTTTATACAACCACCATTTGTTCAACAAAATTTCGTATCGCCACCACCGCTACCATCCCGTCCGACATTTGGACCTTCCGTAAAAATTGTTTTAAATATATATTTTTTTAAATATTTCCAAAGGGTTTCATGGCTCTGCAACAACCTCAGACATTCATTCCGCCCACCAATGTGGAACAAGTAATAACTTATTTTATTAGTTTTGTACAAACTTAATTTTTAACCTTTATTCCTTATCCATTTATTCAACTAAGAAAGACAAATTTACTCATATAAGAAAGACAAATTTACTCTCATTTTAAGAATATTTTTTTATAATCGAACTTCCTTCTAAATTAAAATTACAGTAATAAAATTTCGTCAAGCTTTAATTCAAATATACCGTATTTTCTGTATTAAGTCCCCTGAAATTCTCTCTGGTAAATCCATTATAGGAAATTTTACATGCTTTTTAGAAAAAGTTAAAAGCATTTATCATTTTAATTTTTCAATTTTGTAAAAAACTTTTTAGGGTTCTTTTGTTCCGTCCCAGCAACAGCTATCAGCTCAGAATGTTGCGCAACAACAACCATTCAATCGCGTTATGAATCAGGTAAACCTTCCCCCCTCCCCACCAATTTCACATATTTTTATTTTTCATTTAAGGGATTCATTCCGCAACAAAATTTTAGACAATCACAATGGCAACAGCAATTCGGCCAACCGCCGGTAAATTTTTCGATTCTTTCAACTGAATTTAATATGATAATCAATTTTTAATTTTGGCTGAATTCATAACATTAAATTAAATTTATTAATTTCAAAAAAAATTCCTAAAGTTGTGGTTTATTTCAATTTTTGGAAATTTTTTCCATTTTTCCAGATAAGAGTGAATTAAATTTATTTTACAGCAAGCCCAGACCAAAAGCCCCAGTGAAGAGTTGCCTCCGATGCTGAATTCTCCCCAATTAGGTACACAAGACCCACAACAG
>LDKF01003851.1:0-18440 GCA_001026735.1 Rotylenchulus reniformis | reverse complement strand
GAGAGAGAGAGAGAGAGAGAGAGAGAGAGAGAGAGAGGAGTGCAGGGAAGATAGAAAAATGTGAAAAGCATTTTGGTTTAGTGCATTTTTGCGGGATTTTAGAATGAACACAAAGGTCCGGGTTCGATTCCAATGCGTGAAAATCATTTTTCTTCCATTTATTCGACATAAGGCTGTTTCATAAGCCTGGTTTTCATCCGAATTTCCGATTTTAAACCCATAAAAATATTTTAAAGTCCCGAATGGACTCCCTGCGGCTCCCTTTCGGCCACCCCCAAGGCGATGGGCTGCCCAGATGATTGCTATCTGAGGACGGAGACCTGCTTCTTCCGGCTTGGCCGTCGCTACCTGTGTTGCGGCACCTGAAAAATCAATTTTTATCAATCGATTGACAAATTGATTTCTTTTACAAAATGATCCTGGTTCCTTATTAGTAGGGTTGTACTTTATATGCGCAAAAATTTTCTAAATATGCGCAAAATATGCGCTAATTTTTTGCAAATTTAACCTAAAAATGCAAAAAAATTTGCCTAAAAAGCAATTCTTTACTATTTAAAGTGGTTTTTGCATATTTAAGGCATTTTTAGGCTAAAATTACTTTTGGTACTTTTTTTTGAATTTTTGGCCTTTTTCATGCCTTTTTGAGATTTTTTGAAAATCAATGTGATTTATTAAGAAATTTGGCCATTTTTCTTTGAAAATTATAAAAGTTTAACCATTCTGGAATTTTTCAAAATTGCCAAAAAATTGAAAAATGTCCGAAAAATTTCAAAAAATGCAAAAAATTTTCCCAAAATATAGAAAAATTTCTCAAAAAATGCATATTTTTCTCAAAAAATGCCCAAAATATGCGAAATATGCAAATATGCACAAAAAGTCGAAAATATGCAAAAATATGCACTTAGAAATCCATGCTAGAGCGTTCATAACATGCTAAAAACATGTTTTACGTGTTTTTGAAGCCGTTCTGAGCCCGCAAAAAAATATGCATTTGCATAAAAAGTACGACCCTACTTATTAGTCAAATTCATATTGTTTTATTGTGATCATTGATATTATGACTATTATCGATTGATTGATTTTTATTTTTACCCGGTAAGCTGTGTATTTATCTTTGTCGATTTTTTTAAATCGCAAATATTTCCCATTACATGGATAAATGTTGTTGTGTGAAAATATGTCTTTGTAGAGGGAATGAAGGTTACCGTATTTCCTGTATTATGACCCCCGGGGGTCTTATTTTTTAACCCCTCTTCAGAGCGGGGTCTGATTATCAGTGCTGTAAAATAGATCCTATCTTCTAATAATTGTCTCATCCTTTTAAAATCATCAAATCTTTTTTTTTTTGCATATTTTGTTATTATCTATTTCATTACATTTATGCTAGTATTTATTTCATAACTTATTATTTGCTACATTTTTGGATCATAATTCTCATAATTTAATTTATTTTATAATTTATCGCCGGTCACCATAAAAATGTAGCCGGCTCCAGGTTAACCCCGGCTCAAAGTTCTAATAAAAATCGAAGTTTGCAATTTTTTGAACAAAAAAATTAGACCTATTATAGCGGAGAATATTAAAACATACCTATTTTTAACCAATCTATTTTTTATTTTTTAATTTAAATTTTTGGGAATAAACTCTCTCTATTTTGTATAATCTAAAGCAATGTAAAAATTAAAAATGTTCTAAACAAGTTGTTAATTTTTTTTTGAAATATTTACTTATTTTTGGCCTTCTTTAATCATTGCCAATCAAAATATTATTTATATCTTTTGATCTTGTTAGATTTTTTTTGAACTTTTTCAACTTGTTCTCTCGCCATTTCCTCCCTACTCAATTAGTCATGCCCGGTGCATTTTGGCGCAAAACAATTGTTTTGTTTTGTGTGTCTTCCTAAAAGCCTAAAACTTCATTTCCGAAATTTCTTGTTTGTTTTCTGTTTAAATTACAAAAAATTGAGTTAGGTATTCGCGAAAATCAACACAAAATATTCCAGGGTTCCGATTTTATTTAAAGAACTTTTCATCATTAATAAATTTTATTTTTCTTCGATCAATTCTTAATAGCAGCTTATTTGCGTAATAAAATTTATTAATTTATTTAACTTTTTATATTTGTAAAATACCAATTTTTCAAAAATTGGAGTGTTCTCCCCTTAAATTTGTGGGCTAAAAATTCAATTTTTGTTGCACAAATGGTCCCCCGGGAATGATTAATGAATGGCCCGAAAAATTGGTTTTGTTCAATTTCCCCACAATTTTTAGAGGCCATCGGAAATTTATGGGTTTTAGTTCCTCAAAAAATTCCAAATAAATTCCAAACTTTTTCTTTATTTTTTAATTTCTAATTTAATAAAAAGAAATATTCTTTTGGAAGAAAATTTAAATTAAGGAAAAGGACGAAAAATTAAAAAAATATTATTTGAAAATATTTAAAAATATTAATTGTTTTAATGAAAAAACGAAGCGTGAAAATGTATTTTTTCTATAAACCTGATATTTATTATTTCCACAAATTTACACGAAACTCGTCAATTGTTTTTATGAACTTTCTTTAAATTAGTAGATATTCCCATGACTTTCAATTGTAAAAAAATTTAAAAAACATTATTTTTTGGCTAGGAATTTATCTAATTATATTTTTAAAAGACCGAATTGATTTCAAATAAATTTATTGCAAAGAAAAATATAAAATAAAAAATTTCCTGCAAAATATGCACTTTTAAAATCCCAACTTTGGCCTTCATTTATTTGAGTTTTCAAATTTATTAGGCCCCCCCCCCGATTTTTTCTTGTTGTTGTTTCGGTTCCCAAAACAATCCTCCCGGGAGCATCCCCGCAAGAATCCGACGGATCCACCCCACCAAATAAATCTATGGCCAAAAACCCCCTGGGGCCAAGGCCTAAGGGCAACACTTTCGGGGGCCCAAAAGCACATAAAGTTTTTCTGGCCACCGACAGCGGCGGGAAAGTGCATTATTTGCAGGGCCGGCGGGCGGGTGAAATCCCGCCGAGCCAATTTTTTAAAATGGCACTTTTTGTGATGAGAAAAAATTTGTTGAATATTTGGTATTTTGTTATAATTTATTTTAATCAAAAAGTTGATGAATATATTTTTTTTAGTAAAAAATGCAATGTTTATCATTTTTTGAAATTGATTTTCAATTTTAATCGATAGGAATTAGGAATTGTTTTAATTTCTAAAATCCTTTTTTTTTTAATTTAGGAATTTATATATCAAAATTTTTTCCTAATTTTGAAAAAATCCATTTTTTAGCTCACCACATAAAAAAGTTTCTTTTTAAATTAATTTTTTTTAAAATATATTATTTTCCAAAAGGAATCCATAAGTAATAAATAATTTATTATTAGTAGCTAGTGAAGTTAGCTCATCGTCACTTTTTGGCAAATGGCATGTTTTTGGCGAGATAATGTTCGATCCATAAATTTTTGCCAAAAATTTCCAAGCACATAATGCTCCTTTTCTCATTTTTCAACATTTGGGCATGTATTTATTGCTTAAAATTGAATTAATTCATTTTTCAAAAACGGATTTCTAATAGGTTGAAATTCATTTTTGTTGAAAATATAGGCCAAAGATTTTTTGGCCAAAAACAATTTTTATTATGAGGTTAAAGTCCAATTTTTGCGAAAAGCATAACCCATAAACAATTTGGCCCACAAAACGGATTTTCGGAGTTCCATATGAAAAAATAAACAATTTTTTCGCAGGGCCGAAAACATCAAGGCCACACAGGAAATGGCCAATTTTCACACTTTCAAAAACCTCCCATTTTTGCCCACGACTATCATTTTATTCGGCCAACTCCTCTAGTCCTATGGCCTCAACATTTATTTCAAAGTTTTTCCTTAATAAATATTTTTTATAATTTTACCATAAAATTTTTAATGGTCACAATAAATTGTATTTTAAATTTAGATTTTTTTTTGTTTTTTAACCATTGTATGTATTACTAAAAAATGCACCCTTAAAAGCGAGTTTTAAATTATTTGTCATATTTTTTTTTCGTAAAATTTGGTGAATTAATTTAAAATAATGCTTCGTCCAGCCAAAAACCATGAGCTCTGATTTAATTATATATTTTTTTATTTTGGTTTTCATTGAAAAAAGAATTTTATTCGAATTTTTTTATTGTAATTATTTAAAAAAAAATTTCAGTATGATTTCTGTCCAAAAATTAATCTTCTTGGTACTAATTGCCGGCTCAATATTTTGGTAAAATTTTCCGAATTTTTTCCCAATTTTTCCCCAAATTTTCAGCCCCCTCCCATGGGCACGGACATTGCGCGAAAAACTACAACGAAATGCCAAAATGCCGCCATCGGTGGGCGATCAACCGTTGCAAGTGCTTTGTGGCATCTACATTGAATCTTTGGGCAATTTCAGGGCCGCAGACATGGTAAATAGGCCATAAAATCTTTTTCTTGTCATTATTTTTTTATTCTATATTTCAGCATTAATTTAATAAAAATTAGAAGAGCTTTGGAAATGTAATTATAGGTGAAAATAATTTTTGCTATTCTAAAATCTAATTAATTTTTACATTTTTCAGCAATATTTTAGGAGATGATCCCCCTTTAATTCGAAAATTAAAAAATAAAATAAAAATGTTTTTTTTTTCTGGAGATTATTAAGGTCGTAGATACCGAAAATCTAAGTCATTTTTTAACATTTCGCATTGTTTATTGTGAGTTTTCTTTGATATCAGACCTAGTTTTTTGTCTTCGCTTTTATTTCATTTAGACCTAATATACCGTATTCTCTCTAAAATAAGCCCTCGGGCTTATTTTTTTCGAACCCCCTCAAAGGAGGGGCTTATTTTGGGGGGGGGCTTATTTATTTCGAACCCCCTAGTGAGCTGTTAAAATTTTAAATAATTAATTTTTTGAAAAATGAAAAAAGTGAAAAAACAACAAAATTTCAAAGGCACATTTTGGAATTAAATCTTTCTTTATAATTCCAGATTCATCACAAATACTTTTATGTGACAAATGTATGCTTTATCCTTTATGTAGTAAGGATGGGCAACTTTAGGCACTAATAAGAAGGCGAACCTTCTTGGGAACTTTTTTTGAGTCCTGTGACTCATTGTCAGTCTATAAATTTTCATAATTTATTACTTCTTTATCAGTTTGTACTTCTTTATAAGTTTATAGAGTGTTTTCTTCTTGTTTTTTTTTTCAAAAGCCTCCATCTGAAAATTTTACAGTTATCTGCTCGTATAGAATAGACAGCACAGGAATGGTTTTTGAACCATAGTATTACTATATGAATTGCGATTTTAGTTTTGCTAATACCAAATTGGGAATAAAAATCAAATAAAAATCCAAATTAAAAATGACTGAGTCCGGGACTCAAAAAACCGCTTTCCATCTTCACCATCATAGTGTGTCCAATAAATATAAGTCACATTATTTTTGAATAAATTAATACTTTTATTGGACATGCCTTAAGGTTCTCTACTAATTATAGAGTTTATTTTATTACTTACTAAGATTTAGATACTTATGCTTCGAAAATTTTCATGGTTAGCTTTTCCAAGGAAGAGGGGGCTTATTTTAGAGAGGGGGCTTATTTTTTTCAACCCCTCTCAAGGGAGGGGCTTATTTTGGAGAGGGGGCTTATTTTAGAGAGAATACGGTAATAAAAAATTTTTCATCATTATTATAATCATTTATTTTTACATAGAAACAATAATTCACATTTTTCTAACAATATTCAGAACTTCGACGTGGACCTGTACCTGTACCTGAGTTGGCGAGACCCATCCCTAAACCACACCGACGACGACTATGTTCTGTTGAATGACCCGAAAGTGCGGAATCATATTTGGTATGAATTTATTTTTTATTTTTTTGATTTTGACCCTCAACAAGTTTTTCTTATTTTTCGCCCATTTTTTTGAACCCCAATTGTAAATTTTTGCGCTATTTTCAGCCGCCTAAATACATTTTCAACAGATTTTAGGAATCATTTTTGCAAAAATATTTTTAAGGCGGATAAAATATGTTTTCATTTATTGTGTACAGTATCAAAAATTTTTTTTTATGATTACCTGTTTCTTATGATTTTTCGAACTACTAAATACACCAAAAATTTTTTTTTTTATGATTTCCTAGACAAATTAATAACTTAATTGGTTTCATTAACATTTGGATTTATTAACTTTATAATTTATTTGCCCTTTCTATTTTTGATCTGTAAAATTTCCCCGATTTTTTAGGCTCCCGGACCTGTATTTTGCTAATTCTCGCACCAGCCGATTTCATGAAGTGATCGCTCCAAACCTGAACTTGTTCATCGACCAAAATGGCACGGTGGCCTATTCAACGAGGTAATTATGCGCATAATTGGCTAGTCCCTAATTATTTTATTATTTTTTAAATATTTATTTGCTGTTCATAAACAATTTTTGCTCCAATATTTTATGGGAATTATTCTTATAGATATTGATGAAAATTAGTCTAGTCAATCCGTAAAAGTTCGGAATTTTTCCAAGTTTATCAATAAATGTTGCAAATTCAAACTCTGAGGCCAATCACATAAAAGTTCATCACTTTAAAGTTTAAAGATTCTGTTTACAATTTTTTTTAGAATTAATTTTTTATTCCATTCCAGGATCACCCTGAGTGTGGCGTGCAATTTGGAGCTGTCATTGTACCCAATGGACAGCCAAAGATGTGCCATCCAAATGCTCAGCTGTAATTACATTATAATTTTGTTTTATTATTTTGTATTTTTTTTCACTTTTCGTGACATTTTCTGAAAATTTAGTTTATAAATATTAGCCTTATTAAACGCAAAAATATAAAAAATCAAAAAAGCTAGAAATTGTCCATATTATGATCAGAAACAATCGCTATTAAATTTTTTTTACCCAGATGCCTACGTAGAGGACCAAGTGAATGTACGATGGTTCGACATCATTGATCCCACTCGATACAATCCAAGTATGCCATTATTAAAAAAAAATAATTATTTCGAACGGTTTTAAATTAAAAAATCATTTATTATCTTCTTTTAGTTGTGTCATGTTAAAAAATAATTATGAAATCATTCAATTAGACCAAATCAAAACTTATTTGCACCCAAAAAATAGAAATTTTGTTCTGTTTTTCAATTTCTATTTTTTTACTCTTTATACTTATAAAGATCATTTTCACAGACATTCAACTGCCCGAATTCCGCATCTCCAACATCACCAACGAATACTGTGATGGCACCTACAACTACGCAATCATGGAACACTCTCACAAGAGGGGTAAATTTTGATGATTTTTTTTATAATTTATTTTTTATAAAAATTCAGGTCTGAATTATTATTTTTGCCATTTCGAAATGAAAATATAAATTTTTTTTGAATTAAAAAATGGTGAAAACTTTGAAATAAATAATTTTTTGTTTAGACAAATTCAGCTGTTTGGAGGCCATCATACATCTGAATCGCCAGATTGGCTACCATGTGGTCCAATCCTTCATCCCCACCGGGCTGATCGTGATGATCTCATGGGTAAAAATAAATTGACAAAAAATTCTAAAAATATATTTTTTACTATAAAATATAAACATAAAAAACATTTATATTACTAAAATATGAAATTTTATTTTTTACTTTTTAGGTTTCATTTTGGATCGATCGACGGTAAAAATAATACAATTAATTTTAATTTAAAATAAATTATTTTTTAGTGCCGTCCCTGCCCGAGTGACTTTATCCTTCACCACTTTATTATCCCTCTCAACATTGGTAAAAATGGAAAAAATAATTTTAAGACTTTTATAAGGCCACCATAAAATTGTATCGGGGCTCAAATTTTGTGACAAATAAATTTAAGAAATATTTGGGAAAAAATTTATTTTTAATTTTCGGTCCGAAATTGAAAAAATCATGAGATTAGAATTATATCAAAAATTATAAAGAAAATGTTAATTTTATTTATTTATTTTTCATAGGGCAATGGTCTCCGTTTTGGACTGCCCCAAGTGGCCTATGCAAAGGCCATCGACTACTGGTTTGGAGGTAAGAAAACATTTTTATTTTATTATATCATAAAAAAATTAAAATAAAAGATCCAATTTTGTTTTACAAAATTTTTTTAATTTACTATATTTTTGTGCCCCTTAGCCTGCATGTTCTTCGTGTTCCTGAGCCTCCTGGAATACGCGGCTGTGAACTCGTACATGCGCGAGGCGGAGAAATATGAACGCTTCGCCATGTATTATGCCAAGAAAAGTGGGTGGGCAAATTCGTGTGGCGACATTTGCGCCCCGACATTTGCGCCCCGACATTTGCGCCCCGACATTTGCGCCCCGACATTTGCGCCCCGACATTTGCGCCCCGACATTTGCGCCCCAACCTATATAACTCGGTTCAAATGCAACCTAGAGAAACGAGTTTAATGTCAAAAAATGCGCAAATTTTTTGCAAAATATGACCTAAAAATGCAAAAATTTTGCCTAAAAAGCAATTCTTTACTATTTAAAGTGGTTTTTTTTTTGCTTATTTAAGGCATTTTTAGGTTAAAATTAACTTTGATACTTTTTTTGCATTTTTGGCCTTTTTCATGCTTTTTTGGAGATTTTTTGAAAAACAATGTGATTTCTTAAGAAATTTGGCCATTTTTTTGAAAATTATAAAAATTTAACCATTCTGGAATTTTTCAAAATTGTCAAAAAAAATGAAAAATGTCCGAAAAATTTCAAAAAATTCCCAAAATATGCAAAAATTTCTCAAAAAATGCACAAAACATGCGAAATATGCAAATATGCACAAAAAGTCGAAAATATGCAAAAATATGTAGTTCGAAAACCATTCTAGAGGGTTCAAATCATGTTAAAAATGTGTTTTACGTGATTTTCAGGCTGTTCTGAAGCAGCAAAAAAATATGCATTTGCATAAAAATCCGTTCCCTAGTTATAACATGGTCCGCAAATGTCGGGGCTGTAAAAGTTCTTCTTTTTTTTGTTTTTCTTCTTTTTTTTTTTCATTTTTTTCAGATTCCATGCAAGTTGGCACCCCGTCAAAAACTCCAGCTCCCGTGATGCCGATCCCGAGTCCGTTGCCGACCCGGGAGAAGTGCCATAATTTCCCTCTGGCACCCGTGCCGCCTCAAAACGGATGGAGCAGTGCAAAGTCCACCACAAGTTCGAGCAGTTCATCGGAGGACTCCGTGCCCACCATCGACGCATCTCCGATAGAAATGGTCAAAAATGTGAAAAATATTTATAAAAAAAATGCTCAAATGGAAATTATAATGAAAAAATAAAAATAAACTCAAACTCAAATAAATCATGAATCATCCAATAAAGGGCGAGTAAATGGCTAATTTTTTTGTTTATAAATTTTAAAAATATAAAATTCAATAAAAAAAAGTAATTTTAATCCAAAAGAGAATTAGAAAAAAAAACTTGATAATTTGTCTTGAAATTTTCAGAGTGAGGAAGCGCTGCCAATGAAATGGTCATCAGCTGCAACTATGCCAGAGAATAATCAGGTAATATAATTAACAATAAAATAAAATACATCATATTTTCCATCAATTTGTTCACCAAGTTGCAAATTTTTTATTTGAATTTTATTACATCCCAATTTTTAATTTCCCATGTAATTTTTATCCCTTAAATGAAATCAGAATTATAAAAAAGGTTATGTTATTTATTGCATGTTTATTTATTACATTAAAAATAAAATTAGGATCATTTTAATGTTTTATAATTATTTTTATAATTAATTTATTTTTTATTCTTTCCAAAAATCATTTTATTTGCTATATTTGTATTTCATTTTTAACATTTTTAACATTTTTGACTTTTTTTTTTCAATTTTTACAACTCATAAATTTATTTTTGCAGCATTGGTTCTCCTTCAACCGCAACCACCATGTCAGCCCGTCCCCGTTGTGGTCTCGACGCAACAACAAGAATGCCAATGCCATGGTCGAGAGTGAGGAGGATGAGGAGGCCAGGAGGAGGAGGAGGGCCAAGATCTCGGTGCTTTTGCCCGCCATCACCATCGACAGAACTGAATCTACAACACGGAGGACCCACAAGAAGGTACATACCAGTGTTCGCCTGACCGGGGTTTTTGGCTCGATGACCTGACCTGACCTGACCGAAAATTCCGGTCATTCAAAAATGACCTGACCAATGACCGACTCTCCGGTCAGGTCAGGTCAGGTCATCCGGTCAGCTGACCAAAATGACCAAAAATGACCGGATTTTTTTCTCAATCGCTATGTATATTCAAAAATTTTATAGCCAAAAACAAATAGCCAAATAGATGAATTAAAATTCTATTTTAATGAAAACAAAACAAAAAATCATCAATATTAAAGATTCAATCCAAAAGGGAATTATTCAAATAAAGAAGTTGTTCATTGAGAAAATTATGTTTGGTGTTGCTTCTGTGCCTAGAGGTTGCAAAAGCCGCTTGTGAAAAAACCCTTTCTATCGGTGCAGAAGTACAAGGCACTGCGAATATTTCAAATGCAACTTTTTTGAGAGAATCAAAGTCCTTAATAGAAATAAAATTTAATTTTTGTAAGTTAATATTCAAAAAAAATTTTTACATGGCTTAAGCTTTTCCAAAACGCAAGCGTGTCAATTTTTTGAGATGGGTCGATGGGCGACGCATGAAGTACGAGGTCAATACAGCGCTCTACCATCGTTTTTGTTGTCGCCATAGGGCCGCTTGAACGCCTTTGCCTTCCATTCATTATTCGTAACTTCACCGCCGCTTCCTGTAATGACGTCAACTTTTTATTTGATGCAATATCACACAATTCAGATGATGGCTCATAATTATCTTGAGACGAGGATGATATCTGAATAGACAAATCTTATGCTTAATAAAAATAAAAATACTAGTGTCACGAGAAAACTTAGGCCCTGAAAACGATCCTGTTCGGAAAGAAACGAAACATAATTCGGGTCTAAAATCGGTGCTATGATAAAACATGGATCGAATTTTTCATATGTAAGTTCTAATATGAAACGAAATCGTTTCAAAAGATCTGTTGTAATTGCTGTAATTATTTCCTTGATACGGTTGCATTCAATCGAATTCTTAAAAAGATAAAATTATATGAAAGATAAAAATATTCATTAATCACTACCTTTTTTTCTCCAAGATGTGCCAATAAAAGCTTCAGATTGACATAGCATGAACTAATTGTAATTGTTTTTTGACTTTGAACTTCTTCCAAAATCTCGCCATAAATTTTGATAATTTCGTGTATTTTGGTTAAATACTCCAACTTAAAAAAGATAATTCAATAAAAATTTATTCACATCATTATAATACCTCAAGCACGTCAGGAAAAGTCCATTTTTTAGATCGGGCGATACTTTTAATTTCTTTTTGCAGTTCTAAAAATCTGGCCAGGACACTGATCCAATAACCCCAGCGAGTCATTGCGGGAGTTATCAGAGACAAGTTAGTTTGTCTGAATTTTACAAAAATATTATTCTACTTTATTACCATAATCCGAAATACTTTTGTAATTGCCGGGAAGCGTCATGTGATTTTTTAAAATTTCTAATCAGCGCTTTTACCGCTTTGAAACCATCGTTTTTCTCCAAAGCTTCTTTTAGAACTGAGGAAAGGTTGTTTTGCAATGCATGAGCAAAACAAGGGACTCGTTTTGGTAGATTTATTTCGATTTCACTTAATAGAATTATATTATTAATAGAATTCTTAAAAGAAAAATAATGAACTAACAATTCCGCTAGTTCGTCATTCTCGAGGAATATTTCAGGATCTTCCTCTTCCAGATTCGGGTCGCCAGTTATTGGTTCATCATCATCATTTTCGTTTTCAAAATCAGATTCAACGGTTTTTTCAAAAATTTGTGCTTGAAGAACTGAAAAAATAATTTTATTTTTGTTAAGTTTAAAATGTTCGAACCTTCATATTCGGGAAATGCTGCTACAAAATTTGAACCATTATCACTAACTATTTTGAATAAATCTGAAATTTCCAATCCATATAACTCTAAAAGTTCTGTCAATGTTTCTCTGATATATTGATGAGTGTGGGCGCTTGTTAATTCTTTGAGTCCCAGGAATAAAACTTTTATTGCACACTCAAATTGGTCAATATAATGCAGAGTAACACCTGATTAGATAATTTCATATTTTATCAAATATGAATTTTACCCAAGTAAGAAAATCGGCTGGATGGTGTTGTCCAAACATCTGCTGTAATCGAGGGTTTAAAAATCTGTTCTTTCAGAATTTCCGTGATTTTCTTTGTTAAATTTGTAATCGGCTTTTTCATCAAATTCTTTAAACCATGTGCAGATTTTGGGAACTAAAATAACATTAATCTTTTATATTCGAAATAAAAAGAAAACGAAAATATTCCTTGTATTTGGGATCCAGAGCTTTAATAAAATTTTGCACAAAATTGTGGCTGAACAAATTGATACTTGTCGATGGGATTGATAATACTTTCACTGCCAATAAATCGAGTTGTTTTTGTCTTAAATATAATATTATCTTCATTTTTTCTACTTTTAAATCAATTAAAACCTTTTCGAATCCTTGTCGTAAAAAGATTCGTTTTTAAACGAAATTGTGGTTTGTCCTGGCGGTAATTCTTTCTTCTTCTTTGCAACTGGTTCCTCTGTTTCTGCTTGCAACTGAATCTAAATAATCGATTTTTATGCAAATTCATTTTAATTCAACCTTTTGTTTGTATTCTCTATTGAGAATTGTGTGTTTTCTTTCAAGATGGCGTTTGAGCACCGTAGTTGTCAGTGACATTTCAGTTACGCAACTCCTTGCTTTGCATTTGGCTTTTCCATTTGCCAAAATTTCGTAGTATTCATAGATCGGTCCTGCCCTCTCTTGTTTCTTTGCTGGATCATCGTTTTTTTGTACTTGTTCTGCACTTGTTGATGGGACAGGAGCAGCACCAAAAAGGTTTTCAGCAACACTCATTGATTCTTCGGGAATATCAGACATTATTCGACTTTAGCTTTCTAAAAAACAAATTGAATATATAAATCATTAAATAGTAAATATACATGGTTTTAATACATAATTTAATATGAGAAAGAATTATGAACAACAAAAATGAGGAGCGAATGGGATGGCAAAGAGAACAGACGAAAAAAGTGAAAGAGTGTGGAAGAGAAGGTTAGAGAAAACGAGAGAGTGTATTGAAGACAGAGATTTTTAGGGAATTCGTATCAGTAAATAGTCATTTTCAAACAAAAAAATCAATGAACTTTAGCGAATTCCGGTCAGTGACCGCCGGTCATGACCTTTTCGATTTTCGGTCATGACCGGATGACTGACCAGAGGTTGTGGTCATGACCGGAATGACCTGACCAGAACCCCCGGTCAGGTCAGGTCATGGTCAGGTCATTTTGGTCAGTGACCAAAGCCGGTCAGGCGAACACTGGTACATACATACATACATACATACATACCAAGATTTCAAAAAAAAATTTTTTGAAAATCATACCTCCAAAATTTCCCATTTTTTAACCAATTAGGCAAAATATGCACAAATTGGATACGGCATAATATCTAAAGGAAGTATGAAGATAAAAAATTGTCATTTTCTTTTAAATTTGCCGAATATACCCACAAGAAATGCAGTTAAATTTTTTTTAATCACCCTATTCAAACATACTAGTGCTCTGAGTGAGAGGCACCCCATCCAAAGTTTAATTTTATTTTTTTGTGTTCAAAAATGCTTTTGCATAAAATATTAACATCAAATTTATATTTTTCAGAAACAACGATCTCTGCCAGAAACATTTAAAAAGCGCAAAATTGAACAAAATGAGCATGTCCGAACAGATGGAAATCCCATGGTAAATGAAAAAATAATTTTTTATCTTAAATTATTATGATATGAAAAAATAGCAAAAGTTTTTGAGCGATCTTTTTCCATCTATACATACAAAAAAATTCAATAAAATTATTTTGTAAAGAAGTTATGAAAATAATCGCAATAATTTCTAATATATTTTTTGATTTTTCCATAGGCCACCAACCATTTTCTGCGCGAGGGCTTCCTGTACTCGCGCAAGGGTCTGGCCATCGACATCTGTTCCCGGTGGCTGTTCCCGATGGTGTTCACGGTGTGGAACCTGCTCTACTGGGGCTATTATTTGTGGTTCATACAACAACAATAGTAGCGGGAATAGAAGCCATGACAGTATACTCTTATGAGGAATAGAAATCTAGAAAACCCATATGAAACCACAAATTTTTACAAAAATGTAAACCGAGTCGATATTCCTGGTGAATTGGCTATGATTTATTTTGGCTACAATCCATACTCTACCCCCCAGAATTTCCCTGCACTCAAAATTTTTTTTATATTTAGTAGATCCCTCAGGCATATGAAAAGAAAAAAAAATGTTTAGAATTTTAATCCCCCACTTTTGACCTTTTCGAATTTCTTTGAAATTTTTTAAATTTATGAAATTTTTGAAAAAAATGCGAAAAAATCGAATTCGAGATAATACTTATGAAAATCATATTTTTTTTTGCTCATAATCAAGGTCAATCCATTTTAATAACAAGTCGATATATCGGAAAATATTTCTATACATTGCGGAATAGAAGCCATGACTTCACAAGAATAGATTTCACAAGAATTCATATTGGAATGAAGCGAAAATTGGATTTCTACATTATAGCGTTTAGCCATCGAATTTTTGGAACAGTATCGGCTCATCAATCTCATTTATACAATTTTTATTATTGTGCTTCATCAGCCTATATAATCTACAGTAGAACATATATATATATATAAAATCATATTTTATTTTTCTTTATATATGCAATGAAATCCATGGATTATTTCAGATATTTTCTATGTATGCTTCATAGCTCAATTAATTTCATGATTTATATTTTTTTGAATGAATAAATAAATATATAATTTCATTTTAAATATATTTTTAGGGGTTTTTTGCCCCAATTTTTTAAAAGAAAGAATTAGGCTGTGAATTTTTTTATTGAATTAAAAAACAGTTCGATAAATCTAGCAAATTGATATGTTAAATGGAATTTTTTCGAATCCTCCTCATTCACATGCCAATTTTCCGTGGAAGCTAGACATTGCTAAAAAATAAAATAAATTAAATTTCAAAAAAAAACATTTTCGGACCTATTCCAAAAGCTTGGACGGCTGAGAGCGGGTAGCGCTTAAAGGGAAAATTTAAAAACAGATAAAACAAAAATTATTAATTTGGAAGAAAAAATTTAAAAAAATGAAATTGATTATTATTGATTTGTTTTATTGATATCAGGCAATTTCCATTTAATAAATAAATAACGAAATTCCATATTTATTTTATTATTATTATTATTATTAAATAAATTTTATTTTTTTTGGCTCTTAAATATTTTATTTTATAAATTTATATACCACATCCATGGTGAAAGATTCGTTATCAATACGACCAAATTGCATGATTACATATTCATCTAAAATTATTATCATTTCTTCTACTCATTTTTTTTTAAATCGTTACTCGGATCGGGACTCATTGAACTTCGTCTTTGTCCATCAAAGGATTGGGCTTAAAAAGTCAAAAATTATTATGAATTTAGTTATTCCATAATTTTTATTAGAAATTTTTTGGACATCAAAAATTAAATTTTAGAATTTTTTATTTGAAAATGCCAATTTTCTTACCTTGCATGGAATGGACAATCTGGAAATTTTTCACAGATGCCTGAGTAACGCGACCATGGAAATTCAGAACATAGGATTGGGTGTCTGAAAATTAATTAATTTTTATTTAATAATTAATTTTATTTTAAAATAAATTTTAAATTTTTACTTTACCTTCATTCCATACGGGTTGCTTATTGTTGAGCACCACCATTTCATCCAACCGATTCGTTTTATAGCGTTCCATAATGGAATCTTTTTCCTAAAAAATTAGAAAAATAAATTATAAAAATAATTTATTTGGCACCGAAATTGGTCGAACAGACAAAGGACGCACATAATTGTGTTTTTGGTCAACATAAATGCCTAAAATGGAAAATAAAATCAAAATTTAGTAAAATTTTATTTGCAATTTATTTCCATAAATTACTAGAATAAAAGACAATTGTTGAAGCTATCATATATTTTCGTAGCATTACATATTTAAAATGAAAATGGAAATGAATAAATTAAAATTTACCCGGAATGATGATGGTCATTTTTCGAGGACCTTTTAGACCCAGCACATTGGTTTCCTTAGAAACAATAATTAATAAAAATAAATATTTTTAAAAAATTAATATAAGCATTTTTTCGATTAAATAAGATTGAACATATTAATTATGTTTGTATAATTTATTAAAATATGTAGGAATTTTTTTTTTTTACATAAATCACAGCAGCCAATTCCCGCCGAACTGCGTCCCCGATCGCGCCATTCTTCTTCGGACTTTCCCCATTGTCATAAATTGTGAACATTGTGCCCATTGCATTTGAACTAAATAAAATTTTAAAATTATTCATTTTAACATTTTTTAATTACAAAAATTCAGTTTTCATAAAAATAAAAAAATATTTTTGGAATAAATAAAAAAATGCAAACCTTTTTTTTTTGCTTAATTCAAAAATAAAGAATAATTTAATTCAAAATTAATGAATTGATTTAATTTTTGATTTTTATTTTTTTTTCTTACCGAACTTTGGCGATAAAACTGCGACCATTCCGGCGCAAATCCGTCGGATCCACAGAAATCTGAATTTTTCCTCATATTTTTTGCACAGTAAATGGCAAAAAAAAACCCACCAAATAATTTGCTGTTGTGGATTTCTTGCGCTTCCGGGCAGCCAATAAAAATGTCTAAAAATGTAAATAAAAAAAATTTTAAATCTATTTTTTATTTGATAAATCTGGTAAAGTTGATTTAAAACCATTTGTTATGATTTTTTTCGAAATTTTACCAAGATAGTGAATGGATACAAATCAATATTTGTCAATTGTTGATTCATATTTTTTTTTATCAATATTTATACGAATAAATAAAAAATTTCCTTATTTATAAAAAAGAATTTACTCTCCGCCCGTCATTTTTCTCCAAATGCAGATAGTAGATGGGGTACATGCCCTTGTCCATGCCACGTTTGTCCCGTGTGATTCGGCATTTTAGGGTGAAATTTTTGCGGACCGGATCTGAGGGGAGGAAAAATCAAAAATCAAAAAATTAATAATTAATTTGAAAATGCAAAAATCCGAAAAGGTATTAGGTAATTAACCCAGAGATCGTATCTGTCCTTTTTTTAAAGATTTGTCCTTTTTTGGACCAATTGTCCTTTTTAGTCCTTTATTTTTGGATTTTGGAAAATTTTATTCAAAAAATGACCAATTTTCTTAAGGAAAAGGGAGTAAATTTTCAAAATTTTCTCCGGCGGCCCCTTTCGGGCCCACATTAGGTTTTTCAAAAAAAGGTCTTAAAATGTCCACTAACAAGAGAAATTCTCTGAAAGTCGATGATTTTCTCGTTAAAAGCAACAAATTACTTGTGGAAATTGTTGGTGGTGACAAATATGATGTATAAAATTTATTGTTATTATGAATTTTCCATTTTTAAAAAATGTCCTTTATTTTTAGGATTTTTCCCAGTGAAATCCTTTATTTTTGACCTCATTGTCCTTTTTTCCAACAATTTTAAAAAAATGGATTAATTATTAACCCAATTTTTTAAAATTGTTGGAAAAATAATTTTTAAAAATTATTGGTCAAAAAATGTTGCAAATTTTTAAATAGTCAACTGCAAATATTTCAAAATAAACTACCTACATATTTTTAAAAAAAATCATAATAAAATCACCCATCACAAATTGTTCCAAATTGTCGCTGATGTCCAAAGTTTCCAAGGGTTCTTCGTTCAAAATTTCGGTTGGAATTTCGGATGCATCATCGTCCTTGAAATTTTGGTCCAGTTTTTTTTTGAAAAATTAAAATAATTACTTCGTTCCAAGATGGTCTTTTGCTGGCCAATGCTGTGGTCGAAGACGGGGATAATTGGTTAACATTTTGACGAATATTCAGGCCTCGAAAACCTAAAAAATGGAAAATAAAATTAAAAAAAACAAGATTTTCTTTAGTAAAATTAAAAATAATAAAATTAATTTTTTATGGTATTTATTTGGTTTACGTTTCAACTTTTCAAAAGTTTTAATAAATTCATCTAAAAATCACTCCCCCTAAATAATTTTTGACGCTGAATCCGATTCTGACGTCTATATATAATGGTGCTGGGTCGTTTTAAAACAGTATCATAATGGGCGTTTTAAAAAAATAGATCAAATCTCAATATGTCCTCTAAAAACTTTTTTGTTAGACTTGTTAGACCAAATGTATAAAAGGCAACGTTGTGCAGAATTTTATGCTCTATCTGCTGGTATAAATTTTTTTTCGGATTTCGAACAAAAA
>LDKF01003847.1:1784-18296 GCA_001026735.1 Rotylenchulus reniformis | reverse complement strand
GTGACACCAATTTTTGCAGCTCATCCAACCGTACCAAGGGCTCCTTCAAAATGGATGATCTAAAATACAAAAATAAGAATAATAATAAACGATAATTATTCTTTATATCCGGGCTAAAAAAAGTCCTGTGATAAAATCCCCCTGTGATAATGTGATAAATAATAGATAAGCCCCTTCGGGGCAAATCTATTATTTTTTATAGCCTGGCAAAGGGAAAAGGCAAACAAGAAAAATAGATAAATGGATAGAGGTATGATTCTGCATATATACCGTATTTTCTCTAATATAAGACACCTGTCTTATATTTTTCAAACACTCTCAGTGGGGTGTCTTATATTAGAGACCTGTCTTATAATAGAGACCTGTCTTATATTTTTCAAACTTCTTTCAGAATGGAGCTAGTAGTTGGAGAGTAGGGGTGTTTTATAACGTTTTTTCAAAAAAAAATAATTTCAAATGCCATCATCGAAAAATCTGTTTTACAATTCCTGAAGAAAATCGGAAATTTCGTGCTCATCAAGATTTTTGTTGCGCAATGGTCGCCCAGATCCATCTAATCACTTCCTTTGATTTGTTTTAGATGAATTTTCCCTCAAAGGAAAAAAGGATTTAGTTTAACTCTATAAAAAAATAAATTAATGAATTTAGAATTAGAAAGGAAGTAAATGGAAAATGCTGGGTCGTTTAACAAAGTGCCATAATGGGCATTTAAAAAAAGTGCCAAACCCCAACCAAAAACTTTTGCTAAGCCTGCTAGACCAAAACTTCCAGCGATAAAGTTGTGTAGAATTTTATGCTCTATCTTCAGTTATTTTTAGTTTTCGAAATTCGAACCAAAAGTTCGAAATTTTTGTCAAATACTCTATTTTTCGATAATGAATTGAGAAAAGAAAAAATGGATCACACGTATAGACTGACTGTTCAACGAGAGAAAGGGTGTCTTTTATTAGAGACCTGTCTTATAATAGAGACCTGTCTTATATTTTTCCAATCCCCTCAAAGGGGTATCTTATATTAGAGACCTGTCTTATAATAGAGACCTCTCTTATATTAGAGAAAATACGGTATTTGCTTTTTGCTTTGGGGTACTTGTACAGGTACAGTTTAAGTGCCCGATTTTTCGGTGCTATGTCATTTCCTAAAAATCGGCAAAATCTTTTTTTTTTATTGTAGAAGAGGATAATACAAAATGACTAAAGAGAAAAAACGACTAAATTCATAAAATGCATAAATAAAATAAAAAATTAAAAACAAAAAAACCAAAATTTTTTTATGAGTCAATGGATCCACCTAAAAAGGTAATTTCGACACCTATTAAGCCATAATTTTTACCATTTTTTGGTCTATAAGTTTGATATATTTGGAGAGTAAAAAAATTTTCAGGAATATTTTCGTCGAATTTTGTGCCTTGGAATAAATTTCCGTTACATGGAATCAAAAAATTTGAGATTATGTAGGTTCAAACAACGTTCAATTGAATTTTCCTGGGAATGTGATATTTCAAAATATTTATATTTTTTAAATTTTTATTATTATTTTTTAACTATATGTAGTTAGTCATATAATAGTATCTGATTTTACAATAAAAAATATGAATTTGCCGATTTTTAGGAACCGCCCGTTTTTGCCGATTTTTAGGAAAAGCCCCTCTGCTGGGAGGAAAAATCAATAATTGCCGATTTTTAGGAAACGACCCAGCACGGATTTTTCGGGGTTTTCAAAAAATTATAATGAATTCTTCTAAAAATTACCTCCAAAGGTAATTTTTGACGCTGAATCCGATTCTGTGGTACATTTTGACGTAATACGTCATCCGACGTCACTTTTTGACGTTGATGTCAAAAAAGCAAAAAAAACTAAATGACCTAAAATGACTTCCCAATGGTAATTTTTGAAGGGGAATCCTAATTGACGTCCAATCTGGCGTATCGATTCATCTGACATCACTTTTTGCCGCTGACGTCAAAAAATGCCGCATGTGGAAGCCGCAATAACGTGGAGTCGCTAGATGTTGCGGCTTCTACATGCGGCATCTTTTGTCAAAAAATGGCGTAAAATGAAGTATTACGTCAAAATGGATGTCAAAATTGAATTCAGGGTCCTTTTAGATCATTTTAGTGGAAAAATTTTTTTGAAAAAAAAAATCAAATAATCGGGCCACCTAAACTGTACAAGAATCCAAAAAAGTGTACAAACACAAAAAAGAAAATTTGTTCCCATAAAATCTATATCTAGATTAAAACTTCCAAAGGCATAGCTGCGCAGAATTTTAGATTGATTTTTGTAAAAAAAAATCGAAAGCGATTAGAAAATCTCAAAAATCCGACTATTTCGATTTTTGTTCGAACAAAGAGAATTTTATAGCATCAGTATCAGCATAAAATTCTGCATGATTTAACTTTGGGAATTTTGGCTAGTTAATTTAAAAGGTTTGGGTGACAATTTTTAATTTTTGCACTCTTTGACCAACCGACAGACACACAACATTATGACATTTGTATCCCCGATATTTACGCTACATTATATTACAACTCGGTTAAAATTTAAAATACAGAAATAAATTTTGTGTCAAAAATAGAGAAAAATAGCTACACAATGAGCCTAAGCCCATTCAATTGGTCCATTGTGAAATAGTTATGCATTATACATTTGGTAAAATTCAATATATTTAGTCACAACTTCCTTCGCAATGGATCAGTTCGAAAGAGCATTGGCTCATTTTTCAACTATTTTCCCAAAATTTTCTGACACTCGCGTTAGAATAAAAAGATGCGCAAAAATCGGAGGCGCAAATGGCGAATATTTGTTAAATTATGGAAATTTACTTTATTTTGTAGTATTCCCCCATTAGTTGTTCACGCTGTATTTCCCCACTCGGATCCGCACCATCCAATTTGCACAACAGACATTGACACGTAAATTCCCATTTTCCAAGTGTCTCCTGTCGACGTTTTGCGTAAAAATAGGTGGGATCCAGATAGCTAAAAGTAACGAATAAGCTCCATGATAATAATTTCGGGATTTTGAATAGTATTGAAAGTGTTGAATAATTTTGTAATAATTTTGAACTCGAATTTTCGTGATAACCATGGATCCGCCCAAATCCGTATAAACTAATGTATCTATTTTTCTGAATATTTATTTTATTCTAATTTTTATTAATTTTGCTCGGCGAGGAAAGCCCTTGCTGACCTATGGTGAGACTTTCCTAAAGATGTTCAATAATAAAAATCCAATTACCTGATTGTCAATTCTTCGCCACTATTGATATCACGAAGTGCACTGATAAAGATGATGTCGCCGAAAAAAAATCGATATGTGTTTCCTTAAAGCCAAAGAAGATTATGGCAATTGAAATGCCGTAAAAACTAGGTACCTATATTAAATTCCCATTTTGCATTAGGACCCCATCCAAAAAAGACCTCCACTCTAGAGGGGTAATAAGACCGCTATTAGGACCCCATATATAATAATATGGGGCCTAATAGCGTTTTATGGTATATGTATATATAATTTTCGTACAGTCCAATTCATATGAGATTGACACCATTTTAAACTTTATTTGCTTTTTTGATATCTATTTTTCATTTTTTTAATCCTCGTTTGAACCTATTCATAAAGAATGGACTGCAAATTTCGGCACATCCCATTTTCATGCGCAACTCTGTTCTTGTTTACTTACCTAGACAAGAATGGTTGATAAAGGACGGCAGGAGCCAAAGGCCACTTCCAGAGAACGTAGCATCGCTTTCAAGGTCCACTTCTTCTCCTTGTTCTCTGCTAGGCACTTCATTAAGTGTAAAATCCTCCGGTTGAAGTGCGTTGTAACTGCAAATGCGCTCAATGCGTCCGGCGTCTATGATGCCCTCCGACACTGTCATCTCCTCTCTGTTCACATCGTTTCCGGCGAACAGTTCATACAGTTGTTTGCTTGTTTGTGGGTTCCGTTTCAACATTTGCATTGTATCGATGATGAGATGGACCTATAATTAACCCGGATGCTGTTAATGGACCCTAAAAGACTTGGATTTTCGAAAGTCTTATTGCAGGCATAAAACTGCAGGCATTTTTTGTATCGCGTATCCATGATTAGCCGAATAACGGACGGTTATGGATATAAATGCTAGAAAAGACGGATACGGATGGAAATGATAGGTTAATAGCAGGGCTCCGATCTGTCCTTATTTATAAGGATTGTCCTTATTTTGAGGGGTCCCAATCTTATAAAAATAAAATGTCCTTATTTCTAAGATTTGTCCTTATTTTGGACCCGAGTCCTTATTTATCCCTTATTTTGTCCTTATTTTTGGGATTTTGGAAATTTTTATTTGAAAAGTAACCCATTTTGTTAAGGAAAAAGATCTAAATTTTCGAAATTTTCTCCGGCGGCCCCTATCGGGACCGCCGGCTGCCTACACAATGAATTTTCTCCAAAATAATGTCCTAAAAAGTGACTAATTTCCAAGAGAAAACCAGGTCTAAATTTCCAAAATTTTCTCCGGCGGCCCCTATCGGGACCGCCGACTCCCTACACTATGAAATTCTTCAAAAAAAATGCAAGTGTGGAAAGAGTTTTCATTTGTTCGGCCAGGCACCCGAAATTCCTCCATTTATTATCTCGATTTGTTTCCAGTTTTATGAATTACTTATTTCAACCCCAAAATTGCTCAAATTGATTACGAGTGGCGAGTAATACGATTTTTGATTCATTATTTCTGAATTTCAAGCGGTATAAAAACATTTTTTGAAGCGTCCTTATTTTTGTTTATTTTAGTAACAAAAATCCTTTTTTTTGATCTTGACGTCCTTATTTTGAAAATTTTTCGATCGGAGCCCTGCTTTATGCTCCTTTTTCCTAAATAACCCATATGAGCAATATGAGCACCACATAAAATGCCTAAAAACAAATATCAGATATTTCAATAATGCCCAATCCTCAAATTAATCGAAAATATCAAAAATCATTGGCTTACTAAAAAGGGTCTAAATTTTCAGAATTTAATTTTCTTGGATATAAAGTTTGCTAGCCATATGTAGAGGTATACCCCTCCATCAGACTAAATCTTGGCTGCATCCTTGACTTGCATCAGTGTGCAAGTGTCAATCTAGAGAATGCCAGATTATTAAAAATTTGCCAAATTTTTTGCCAGATTAAAAAAAAATTCTTTTTGAAAAGATATGTTTAATAAATATTATATTACTAAACAGTGAAGCTTATTTTGTATTTAATGGATGATTGTCGAAATTTTCCATCCCAGTAACGATCGAAATAAATCCAAGAAATTTTATAGTATTATCAGGGGTTGGTATTAAATCAATCGTCTCGCCGGGATCCGCTACGATGCACACTAGCTTGAACTTGAACTCCACGACCTTCCGATCCCTCTGATCCTTTACTTAATTTTTCATTTATTTCTTCGCTTTCAGCATTATCCTGACAAGTTGAACTTGCACTTTCTGCGCCATTTTCCCCGTCTCCGCCACTTCGGCTTCCATCTTTCCTGCATGCACAAAATGGACTCTTTCCCAAGTTGCTTCCCCACCGATCTCCGTTCTCTGTACCTGAGCATTAATAGCAAGTTTAGGTAGGTAGATATGAACATGGACAGAGAGGTTTGACATCCGAATTTACGAGGGGGTATAAAATCCGAGAAATATTACCAATTCCTTTGAAATTTTTGACCTTAGTAGAATTTTAATCTATAGGAAATTAATGACATTATAATTTTCCGCTTTTTGGTTTGTATCTGATTTTCAGCCCGAAACTGGTACCANTTTTAATTTTTAGCCATGAAATCTGATTTTTAACTGAATGTTCTGATTTTGAAAAAATTTTGGATGAGCACCTGGATTTGAATTAAAGTTCAATTTTCAATGTTCAAAATTCAAAGTGTCAAACAGGAAAATTTTTGAAAATTTCACTGTAAAAGTTTCCCGATAGTTCTAAGAAGAAGGTTGGAGAAAATTTTTGCAATTTTGATTTTTTGAGATACAATGGATGATTTTGGCTTTGAATTAATTTGTATTCAAGATTTCGTGCATTCCGGCATCTATTTGAGAGCAAAAATTGAATTTTTTTGTAATTTTTATCGATTTTTGGGCAGATTTTTGAAAACCCGGTAAAACCGGCGGTTAACCGGGGGCAGACCAAAACCGGCCAAACCGAAAACTGGGTGTAACGGTTTTAAACCGGTCGCCAACAACCCCAATAAATTATGTAGAAAGTATGACAAATATTTCAAGTGCATAGCGTTTTTTAATATGAAAATCTCAAAAATGAAAAAATGGCAAAAAATCAAAAACTTGATGAAAAATCATAGATTTGATTCATCTAGGACAAAATCGGAGTTCAGATTCGTAATCAGTATCCCAAAAACCCTAGTGTGCAAATTTTTAGCTTTATTTATTTTTTTACAGGACCGCAATTCTTAACGTTTGCCAAGTAGAAAATATGGGGAATGGTGAAGTTTACTGGTCCCGAAATTTTTTTCGATTAGAGCTCTAATTTTTAAGATTCTGCTCTTCGCGCGGGATTTTTCAAGGATGCTGAACACGATGGCAGACTCAGTTTTTCGAATTCTAACATTTTTAGACCCGAATTCGAAAGTCGAACAAAATTTTTTCTCATAATTTTTGATTCCGCATTCCACTCGAGGGCTTTCAAGGATGCTGATTCAGATTCTGAATTTAGATTTTTCTTTTCTTAAGAAAATTGGCACTATTTGAAAGGCGTTTATTTTTGGGACTCAAATGTACCAGCACCCATTTTTAAGTCCAAAAAATTTTCTCTGTAAATCTTTCCCTAGGGTGGTTTTGGACGCTGAATCCAATTTGACGTCCATTTTGAGGTAATGCGTCATTTGACATCGTTTTTGACGCTGACGTCAGAAGTTATCATTTCTTAGAACTTTATGTTTTTTAAGTCAACGTCAAAAAATGACGTCAGATGACGTATTAGGTAAAAATGGATATCAGAATCGGATTTTTTCCTTCCTTGAAAACCCCCGAGTGGAATGCGGAATCTAAAAATTATGAGAAAAAATTTTGTTTGACTTTTCGAATTCGGGTCTAAAAATGTTAGAATTCGAAAAACTGAGTCTGCCAGTTAGGCATCCTTGAAAAACCCCCGAGCGAAGAGCAGAATTTTAAAAATTAGAGCTTTAATCGAAAAATTTTCGGGATCAGTAAACTCCACCATTACCAAATATGCTTGTTTTTTCTTTGGCTTTTTAATTTTTTCAATTAATTTGAATATATCAAAAAATTTCTAAAAACTTCTTTTTAAAAATTTGAAGACTTTAAAAAGGAAAAAAAATCAGAGATATTTACCTTTAAAAGTTTGAATTAGCTATAAAAAATTTTTGGAAATAATTAACTATTGATCGGATCCCTAATGTTTCCATTAGATATTTAAAATGAAACCCAAAAAATTATGGAGCGTGCAAAAATTGTCAGATAATTTCAGAAAAATCTGATACTTTACTGTACAAGTACCGGTTGACTAAAGATCGAACTCAAAATTTGATTAGTGTAACCCCTAAAATAATAGACCTGTGTGGTCGTATTGTTTTCGTTGGTGATCATGTTGGTACTGAGCAGTAGAGCCTCAGTGGTCATGTCTTTGTTGAGCTTTTTCAACGCATATGCTTTTGAAGCAATCAACAGGGTGCCCTTCTCGACATTTTGCGTCACAACCAACCCTTTGCACTTCCCTTAATCAGTGTGGTTAGTAGATTTTGTTTTGTTTGATATATCATGTCAGTAGAAGCCAACAATTTTCTGCTGTGACTCAACAATTACACACCTTAGATTCCACACCATAAGTTCTCCCTCTAATAAAGTAAAGCCCATACTCCCTCTAATATAGTAAAAGTCGTGGACAAAAAAGTCTTGACACCCTCTGTGGGTGCGCGTAAAAATTGATATTTTTGCAAAAACAGAGGGACGGATCAGGGCTGGGCGAAATTTCGAGTTTCGATTTCGAGTAAGCATCCGAGTTTCGTCCTGTTTCGAGTTTCGAGCAAAATCCGAGTTTCGCCCAGTCCTGGGACGGATTTACATGCCCTAAAGACGAATTTTTAGGCCTATATGTTTGCTATGCTTCATAGAATACAATAATTTTTAAACTTTCGAATGAAACCCATAAAAATGAGTCATTTTAATAGGAAATTCACCAAAAAAGCGGTTTTTGGTTGGAAGATTGAGAAAATCATAAAAAATGGATAAGTAAATGAATCGAGATGCGGTTTTTTATCTTCAGTATTCTCTAGGCTATCAGATGGGGGAGTATTAACATTCCGACTTCCTAACAAAAAGTTTTAATCCTGAAAAGCAGGTTTGGCCATTTTTTACCTAGGCCATTTCGGGAATTTTTTCTGATAAGTATCATTTCTGAAATACGCAATTTTTGAATCATTATTTGTAGATTTACAGTCGCGTGAACATAAAATGTGTCACTTTTTTATGACACGACGTAGTATTATTATTTCATGTTATTTGGGAATTTTTATAAAAATGAATTGGCTATTTTTTTGGTCTAAAAGCTCTCTGTGCTCCGGTCGGCTCCATTTTATCTAGATCTACCATATTTCTCTAGCTGTATGATTGGTTTAAATATGACCCAAAGAAATGTTTGTTTGTTTGCAAAAATTTAGCCAAAAAAGCTACAAAATGAGCTTAAAACCATTCGGACTAGTCCATCATGATAAAAAAAATGGTGGCCAAAATATTTTTTGTTGGAATTCTGGAGAATATTTTGACTATATTTTTTTCTCAGGAGCACGATATAGTATAGTAGAGGTTCATTTTGTAACTGATTTTTTTATTCTATTTATTGACACCCATTTCTCTAGGTTCATTTGAAACAAGTCATAACGAATAGTCCTTACTCCTCAAAATTTAAAGTCGGGTTCTCAAATTCCTTACTTTAAGTCTTTTTATATAACAATACCTTCAATGTCGGTCACCTTCACAGGGCCAATGTAATCGGCCACGTCCATGTGAACTTGCCCTTTCTTCGACTCCATAAAAAGCTGATAAAAATCGTATTTGCCGTTGAGTGCTTCATTCTGACGATCTTTTGCCCTTTTCAGTTCTCGGATTGCATCCAGATTGTTGGGGAATTGGCCGTGCAATGATTCAAAATGTTCAGCTGCTTTTGGCCAATTGCGCAAGCCATAAGCGGCCTTTCCAAGCCTGTTTGGGTGAAAAACAATGGCCAAAGATTTAAATTTACAATGGTTGTAATAGTGTAGTAATAGAAGGTTCCCTCGCAGATGGGTTCTATTTCGTTACAAAAAAAATATCAAAGCCCAAAACATTTTCAAAAACTTTTTTTAAAGCTTGTTAGGCCAAAAGTATAAAAGACAATGCTTGGCAGAATTTTATGCTCTATCTTTCGGTATTCTTAGTTTTTCGAATTTCTGACGGGTTTTTCATGAGAATTCGAATTTTATCGCAAAAAAAATTAAAAATACCAAGAGATAGGGCATAAAATTCTGTATAAACAGTTTATGGAAGTAATGATCAAGAAATCTTAAAGTTTTTGAAAGGATTTTTTGATATTTTTTGTAATAACCCAGCACCTGTTAGAAGATACCCTAGGACAACATATCAATAAACTACAAAATCCACAATGAAGCGCTTCAGCGAGTGTCACCGAAGAAGTTATTTATTAGTTAAATAATAAATTAAATCTATGATGCTTTGTCTTCATGGAATTAGTTCGCTTAGGGATATTTTGTTCTTGGGGGTCCTTCCGCTAGGAAATCTTCTGTCTGGAGATTGGGGAATTGGAGTAGGAGGGTGTTGGGTTTGGCAATGTTTTTTTTTTTGGTTTAAGGATCCTCCTTTAGTTTTTTTTAATTTCGAAATATGGCCTTTGAGATATGTAATATCAAAATCGGTTTATAAGGTTTGGAAAGGGATCCAGGCTTTTTAATGTCCGCGAACCTACCATTGTAATAGAGGCTGTTAAAGATACCGTTGTTTGTTAAGCAAAATAGCCACCCAGTTTTCGAGTTAACCCAGCTTCCCCCCTAGCTTGATTGGAAGGGGAGAATTTTTTAATATCAGGGAGTTTTTTTCTTTAGTAAAATAAAATTCGACCTGAACAGAGCTTTCTCATCATCAACGCCACTTCGCAATGCCTCATTGGCTTTCTGATATGCTAAAAAGTAAAAGTAAATATCAATATAGCTAAAATCACTATAAAAACCCTGTCGAATTGGAAATTCTTTTCTGGCTCTAAAATCTTATGGCGAGAAATATTCCTTTATAAATCTTCTCTATGCATCTTTTCTCCATGCATTCCCTTGCCTTTCTGTTTCTCTATCACGTGAAAGATTCGCTTCATAAAATTATAGGTTCAAAGCAATTCAATTGGCATCCAAATTTCATTTTATACATGTCTATGGCGTAAAGCTGGGCTCCCTGGACTCTTCTCTATCTGGTGGATATAATTCCGAGACAAAAATTTGGAATTAATTTTTCTCAAAACAAAAAAAAATATACTGACAGATAGAGCATAAAATTCTGCATTTTGAGTTTAGATTGGTTTAAAAAGTTTTCTATTCTCAAGAACACATTTTTGCATTTTTGATAAACCATCTAGCATCCAATCAACCAACCCTCATAGAATCGTTCCAATTTCAACAGTGCAGCAGCCAAGTTCAAATGGATTATCGGAGATGATGATTGGACTTTTAGAGCTCGATTGTACAAGTTGATAGCACCTGAAAATCTGATATGAGTCATCTGATTGTGAGAACAGGGTATCCCAAGCATCTTACAGTTATAATTATAAGGTAAAACCATACCCTAATGTCAGTTAAAATATGCAAATTTTATTCGTGCTATTTTGGAACATAGGTTGTGAACATAGGTGTGTAAAAATTAAATATTAATTTCTCATTACAAACTTAGTAGTTAATGGATTTTATCTTTAAAATAAGACCTCTTCTGATGCGCTCGGAATTTTCGACAGTGGTAAAAATTTGACAACGGATTTTTCGACAGTAAATAAAAATTTTGAATAATGGTTTCGATATTTCGATATTTTAGAGTTTTCCAACTATAAGAATTCGAATCTGTCCTTCCTAATGCTAATGTGACATCAACAGTTGTAAAAAAAATTTTGATCCAACTTTCAAAAATTTTTAAAGTTTTTGAAAAAAATCAATTAAAATTTTCAGGCGTTCTTTGGTAAATAATTGAGCTTTTATACATTTGTATTAAACTAACAATCAGTGTTCCCGATGATCCCACCTTTTTAGGAGATGATCTGATCTGATCCTGATCCAGGGGGGTGGATCATCAAAAATGATCTGATCTGATCTGACCGACTCCCGGGATCAGGATCAGATCAGATCACGCTGGATTATGATCTGGATAAGATCATTCCGGATCACAAAAAAAATGATCCAATCTGAAACATCCAGCTTGAAAAAATTTTACAATTTCCAATAAAAATTGACTACAAAACATGAAAAATAATTTAAAAAATAAATATTATTCATTTTCGCAGTTAGCCATTGATGTAAGTGATCAATTTATTAATAAAGACAGGACGCACCAGGGCTGGCAAGGGGGCAGACCACCCCCCTCCAATGAGCAGAAAATTATGTTAAAAATTTTTAGGGGGTTGGTGGAGATAAAGAAAAAACCACCTTAAACTTTTTTTCTTGACTTTTTCGATTATTTTGATTAAAATTGAAACTCTAATTTGTTGGAATTTTTGGTCTGGTATGGATTTTACAAAATAAATTTAATATTTGAGGAAATAAAAACTATATTTAAGAAATTTCATTGTTTTGAGGTGCAGGTGGCCCCGATAGGTGCCGCCGAAGAAAATATTCTAAATTTTGGACCTATTTCTTAAGAAAATTTGTCATTTTTTGACAGATTTTGACTCAAAAATCACCATTTTGAAAAGAAAAATCCTAATTTTGGATCATTTTTGGATCACGCCCAAAAAAGTGATCCGGACGTGATCTGATTCTGGGATTTCAAACGTGATCTGATCCTGACCTGATCCTGGACCTTGGATCTGGATTAGATCAGACCAGATCAGATCAGGATCAGATCATGGATCAGATCATAATTTGGTGGATCACGGGAACACTGCTAACAATCAAGCTAACGCTTCGGTTACCCAACTTTTTTAACAAACAAATTTTAATTGTTATATTCGGCTGATAAGTGAATTGAGAAATTATCATAGGGGATCACACACCGATATAGATATGTACTCGAGGTCTATGAGTTGATCCCGATATTTAATGTTGGGTCAGAAAAAATTTACAACCGTTGATGTCACATTGGCTATAGGAAAGCCAATTCTAATACTTAAAGTTTGAAATGCTAAACATATCGATTATCGAATCAAAATCATCTTTCAAAATTACGTTACTGTCGAAATTTCCGCATCGAAAATTCCATGTCGAAATTTCCGCATACTCTCGAAAATTCCATATCGAAATTACAGGTAGCCCTTCCGAAAGGGATTGAAAAAATAATGGCTAGGCTACTGTAAGCTTAATTCAAAAGCCAATAGACCTTCATAATCCTTCTGCCTGAACGCATTGTTCGCTTGTTGCTTGAGCGTGTCAAACGACAGTCGTTCGGCCTTGAACCAACATAGCGCGTTCGCGCGGGCCAGCAAATCGCGATTTGTTTCCTCCACGAAAATCACATCGGACACCGAATCCACACGAATTGTCGCATTTTCTACGGAATGTGAGCTGTATTTTAGGTAGGGCTCTTTGATCAGAATGATTGTGCCCGGTTTAAGCCAAGTGCAATTGTTCAGATCGGAATTGAAGTTGTACAGGCAGAGGCCTAAAATTGGATATAAAATATTTTTAACAATTGTATATCAACTGAAAGGAATGTATTAGCCGTGATAAGACACTTGAGGACAAGACTTTAGAGGACAATTCGTTAAATTATAATTTTTCAAATATAAGCTAAAAAATAATTTTGAGATCAAAAATTAATCAAAAATGAACTATGAAATGAGAAATTGAATCAATTGAAAAAATATGACCAAAAAACTTTCATTTTTGCCGAAATTTGAAAAATCACGTTATTTTGGCCATTATTTCTTGGTGCGTGCTTAGGCTCATCTTAAATTGGCATCAAATATATTTGTTTAAATTGTACGCAAAACATGTTATTATAACGAATGTCCTCAAAAATGGGATTCTCACATGTTGAGTAACCATATTCGTATCGTGAAATTTGCAGACGAAGACTCGGGAAGTCCCGAAAAATTATAAATAATTTTAAATTAAAAAAAACTAAAATCTCAAAGGCAAATACTAACAGAGGTAAAAAAAATTCTTTGTGGCCAGAATAATTTTTTCAATTTGATATGTGGTCACTATGGCGTCGCCATTATGGCATCAGCGATAATAATTGGTTTAATTTTTTCTGAAATAACAAATTTTAAATGATTTGATATGAATAGATAGTCCTGAATGTCTGCCATTGGTCTTGAACCAAAGATCTGGCCATTATTTTTTAAGTTGGCCAATTCGGATGACGTTTTTGCAATTTTTAGTAGTTCATGATATACATATAACCCATATCAAATCCAGGATATATAATCCATACCAGGTCTTGAACCAAAGATCTGGCCATTACTTTTTTTTAAGTTGGCCAATTCGGATGATCGTTTTTGCAATTTTTAATAGTTCATGATATATAACCCATACCAAATCCTGAAAAATTTGTCATTCGGAAAAAAATTCTGTCCAGTTGGTGTCTGGACATTTGCGCCGCAAACATTTGCGACGCAGACACTTGCACCGCTGAATGAATCAGACATTGCGCCGTCGCATGAATAAAAATGTAAAATTTAAAAAATCAAAATCAATTAAAAACGGTATGGTATATTATAATTATCGCCCATCAGTACGGTTCACTCCAAATAAGAAAAAAAATAATTTATTTCGGTCCAACTAGAGAATTGAGATCGAACTGATTGGTCCAGATATGTTTTCTATTTCTGGATTTTATGGGTCACAGAACAAGTATTTTTACTTTACTTTTTTCTTTCTTTTTTTATACAAAATCGGAATATCTTACTGATATGAGGATATCTTTCCATTTTTAATTTATTTGAATTTTATTTCATTTTATTCGGGCGGCGCAAGTGTCCATTTGTGCCAAGTATCCTGGTCCTGGCGCAAGTGTTGAATTTTTTCAGCGGTGCAAAAATCTGCGCTAATGTCCGCGGCGCAAATGTCTGCTAGTTGTCCAGCAGTTTATTGTCGCTGACGCCATAATGAGGACGCCAGTGTCCCAGTCCCTTCAATTTCCTTTAAAAATTGGTCTTACTCTTTTACTTAATTTTTTCGATTTTAATCTTTTTCAGGAAATTCGAAGTTCCCGCCAGAAAAGCATAATTTGTATAAATACTTATTAGTTCCCAGTTTTGGTCTTATTGGATTTAATTTTTCTCTGAAGGTCCTTTCAGCACGCCATACGCGATATTCTGAAACCAGGCTCATTCCTATACTAAGAAATTCCTTTAAAAAACCCATAAAAAATTGTAAGTAGTGAATCCTAATTTCCAACTTTTCTCCGATGGTCCCCTATCTCAATAAATTCCTCGGTCTATACCTTCAACGTGTTCATCCACATCCTCAACAAGCACTTCAATCCCAACGATGACAATTGGTTCTGTGAGCACTCGACACATCAAATATGTGCCACGATGGACCATTGGCAATCGCATTGCGCTCAATTTGATCGGAGTCAACTCGGACAACTGTTTCATGCAGCAATGAGCTTTAAAAATTTCCAAATTTTATTCAATATAAAAATAGCGGCGGATCTAATAGCTCATTGCTGCATGAAACAGTTGTTACTTATGAAAAATTTCACCTTATGAGGTATCTAAGGTACTCCCAATTTTTGAGAATTAGGACTTTTCTATTAAGAAATTTGGTAATTTTATGGAAATTAAAGGAAATTTACGAAAAGAAAAAATAAATAAAGCGTGGAGGGAATGAAATTGCGATTTCTTACCATTAAAAGTTAAGTATTTTTAAAAAGTTTAAATTTATAGCTTTAAAAGTAATTTATTTATAGCCCCAAAAAATTCCAAGCCATCAATAAGTGCTTTGGCCTCAACCTCCTACCGATTTTTTTTGCTACTTTTTAAATCGTCCCCGAATCCGACAATCTTTTTTCGTCCTTACTCAAACCCCATTTTTAAAAAAAAATCATTATCTAAAATTTCTATCGGCACTATTTTATCGTCCCTACGCAAATCCTGACTTTAATTACATAGATATATTTAAAAGTTATAAAAACTCATTTTACATTTTTTTAGCATCCAAGGGTTTTTTCAGTCCTCATTTTGGCGAAAAAAAGCATTAATAAGTTAATCATCATAAATCTGGTGTTAGATTCGGTTTCAATATCAAAAACTACCCCTAAAAATTTCAAAAAATAAATTTAGAAAAAAAATTTCTTAATCTCAGATTTTTAATTTAAGAAGTGTTAAAAATAATGTCAGATTCGGATTCAGCCAAAAACTGCACCCTAGGAGATTATATATATATAGCCTAACCCCTAGCCTAGTTAAGATTTTTTGATGGACATTTGAATAAGGAAATTTGGAAATAAAAACTGAACAATTTCCGCTTTGCTGCCCATTTTTCTATGCCCAAATCCCCTTGGTACACATACCCTTGATTATCGTGTGTTTTTTCATTCCCCAATCGTTGACTTTCCATTCTTCCACTCGACTAGCAAAGCCATGCATCCATTCAGCACGATCCTTGAATGGTCGGGCACGCGGTGGTCGGTTGTTGTTCCGTTCGGATTGTTTGGCCATTTCCATCTGCTTATCCACGGATTCAACATCCATCCCCAGTTTCTTGGAAAATACGCTGTTATAGATAGTCTAAAACAATTTTATTTTTAATCTATAATGTCATTTATATAGAAAAGATAGGTTTAATTTTGCATAAAGATGAGAAAAATTCTAGTAAATGACTAAAACTACATAGAAATTCATTTTAAAAATCGAAAGGATTTCTAACTTCATAATAATTAAGGATTTTCATGGTGCCCATTCAACATAAATTCATTTCACATAAAAACTTAAAACTAGGCGAGCCTAGGCTTTTTTCAGCGCATGGCGAAAGCACCGCCTACATTTTTTTAAAAAATTTCTTATTCAAATATTTGGTATAAATCAATTTTCTATTTTTAAAAATTTATGTGAAATGAATTATGTGAAATGTAGGATGAGCTTTTACACGAGATACTATTTATTAATTGTTCTTTTATTTAAATAATAGTTCAAATTACTTTAAATTTCCGGTATAAGAAATCTTTTGCAGATATTAAAAATTTTTATTTTTATTTTCTAGTTAATAAACAATATCATATTATTTAAAAATGGAATCCAATATTATGGATACATATTTAGAACTAAATTTAATATTTATTATTTAATTTACACATTTTTGTATTTGAATAAAAAGAAATATATAG
>LDKF01003846.1:0-11486 GCA_001026735.1 Rotylenchulus reniformis | reverse complement strand
GGGGACCTCTAAGCGAACACTAAACCCCTTGTCGTACAAGAAAAAGAGCCTTAATTTTTTTAAGCGAGTTCCGATTTTATTGTATATATAGTATAACTAGTGGCATGTGCATACGTTATTGTATATTTGTTACATGAGGATTTTTATTGATGAATTTTATGGGGGATGATCGTTCAGGCTTAAGCCTTTGGGAGATAGAAATTTCCGGTGTCAATACACATCAGGCGCGGATACCCAACTGCGTTGGAAAAGCGCTTCGCGCTTAGAGGACCTTCGGTTGCTAGAAACGTGTTACTCCATTAGATTGTTTTAGCCATGAAGAATATAGTGTATTTCACTGATCAGAGTTGTATTGACTCACGGTATTGAAATTGAAACAGTTAAACGGGTCCCTCCTCCTTCCAACCGATTTATGACCGGTTTCACCGGGCTTGGGACCGGCTTCGGCGGAGTTCCCCCGAAGGGGGGCACTTAATTAAAAGTGCCAGGAATAGGGTAGTTGTCTATGCCTGAAGGCGTTAGGCCGAGGGTATGGTATAGATATTTGGGAAGGGTAGTCTACGTCGAAAAGACGTGAGGACAAAATGGGTAGTTTCGTCGTAAAGGCGTAAATGGGTGGGAATGAGTTGCAATGATTTATGGTCTAAAGTGTAAAAACATCGGAACTCCAATGGTGGGTGGGAATGAATTGCAAAAAAAAACTCCAATAGTGGGTGGGAATGAATTGCAATGATTTATGGTCTAAAGTGTAAAAACATCGGAACTCCAAAAATTCATTTAATAAATAACAAAACCAAATGTTTTAAGTGATTTATGTTGAAATTTTTATGAAAGTATATTTTAAGATTTTACTTAAGATTGTGTATTTAGTGTGTGAGAGGAATTTTTTAGTTTAAGTACAAGAAATGTTCCATGATGTAACCGTTTAAACGTTAGATCAGGGTGTTAGAAAGTATAAAATATTTTAAACAGTTAAAAAAATTGAAATGTAAGTACAAAAGATTTTTGACAATGATAGGTAGAATTAAATAGGCGACCTTTAGGTAAGGGTCGAGATCGTTTTATTTTGGATAGTTGGATTGGTGAATGTAGAATGGAATCAATAAGTAGTGAGTATTGTCGAAAAACCGCATAACTTATGTTAAATTGGATTGGTTGAGTGATGGATAAGGAGTTGTGTATCTGTCAAATGGGTGAATGAAAGATCCATTAATGGATGATTATAATTCTTTAATGTAAAGAAAAATAGGAAAAACAATAAAAAACCCGAATTTTAAATCAATTCAGCCCTAAGGCTCATCAAAATTTCTCCCAGACGGTTTAACCCCTTCCATTCGGAGGGACGATTCATTTTCGGCGAGTTAAGGGCACATCCGATACCTTGAACAAAGAAATAAAATCAGCGTCAGAAAAATGTGGAAATCCCTTTATAATTTCTAAAGCGATAAATGTTTGCATTAGGATAAATCACCGCGTAACCACCCATTGTGATGTAAAAATAACAATTTGAAGAATATTTATCTGGAGAAAGTGAAACTCCATACCATTATGAAGAATAAGGCGAGGAGTGTTGTGGGCCCCAATCGTCATAAAAAGAATTCAAAACATTCTAACTCCAAAAGAAAGCCAGATTTTCACATTTTTCTGATGCACTTTATTTAATCTTGCTTACCCCAATAGAGGTCAAAAGCACTGGCCTCTGCCAGTATGGAGGAACCGGTAGCGACCAGCATTTGCATCAGATGCTGATTCTGCGTGAACTTGGCCCGGAGCGCTCGGTACATTACCTAAGGTTAAAGGGATAGTCAAACCAAAATATTCGGCAACAAATAGCCTGTTCTTTGAGGGCGGCCCAAATCTGGGAAGAGGATGAAGAAGAAGAAGAAGAAGAAGAAGGACGAAAAGTCCCAAGCTGCTTAATCGTCGCCGGGTCATTGGTCATCATAATGGAGCGGGCCAAATCAGGGCGGCCATGATGAACAGTTTTGGCGAACATATAATACTGTTCACTTGATGAGTAGGTTTGGCCTAATAATTTAACTTATATGAACACTGAAATGTATATTACCATCAAGCTGGAAGCTTGCCAAATAATGATTGGAAAATCCATATTTTTTAGTGTAAAATCCCATGATGGTCTGCCCATTTACTGTGGTAAAAACGGCCGGATAAGGCGGCGGGATACTAACTGTAAGGATCGACGGAGGTGTTGGCGGATGGAAGGAAGAAGAAGTACGGAATTTCTTCACTTAAACAAAAAAATCAGCTCAAGTTCAAAGTGGAGTGCTAAAGACCTGGTGGCCCTTTAACTGGAAATGTGGTCGGCGATGAAGAAGAAGAAGAAGAAGATGAGCGGAATTTCTTCACTTAAACAAAAAAATCAGCTCAAGTTCAAAGCGGAGTGCTAAAGACCTGGTGGCCCTTTAACTGGAAATGTTGTCGGCGATGAAGAAGAAGAAGAAGAAGAAGATGATGAAGAAGAAGAAGAACGCAATCGGATGCGCTTGTTTTTTGGTGGAAATGGAGATGGCGAATAGGAGGCAGACGAAGAAGAAGATGATGATCGGAAGCGAACTTTTTTAGTTTGAGTGGGAAAAGTAGTGGGTGAACGATACGAAAAACTCATTTTGGAAATATTCTGAAATAGATTAAAAGATTTTATAACATTTTAGTACAAAGAAAGGTTGGCAAATAGATTCGACCATCAGATAAGATTGAGAAATATAGGTGATAAGTTAATAAGTAACTTTAACGCAATCTTCAGCGATGATGCAGAATACGGATTTATTAAGCAAGTGGAAATAAGTGGAAATAAGGTCTATAATGTGAAAATCTTCGGAATAAATTGTTTAAATGTAATGGCGATGCGAAATAGTAAGATGATAATGTGGCAAAGGGAAAAATGGCTAAAAAGTTAAAAAGAGATAGTAGAAAGAGAATTAGAGCTCAAAGGGAGAATGAACTGTAGGACTTTGGTCACTACAAGGGGTAGGAATTTTCCCCCTATAGGGGCCCTCCTCAACTTTCTCAACACGGACTTGGGACCGGCTATGGTGGAGTTACCCCCTGTATAATTTTTAGCTTTAAAAGAATAGGCGCGGAAGCTTTAATCTAACAAAAATTATACTCGGTAGTTGAGCTAAAGAATGAAAGGGATGATTTAGAAGGACGGGTCCCTCCTCCTTCCAACCGATTATTAATCGGTTTCACCGGGCTTGGGACCGGCTTCGGCGGAGTTCCCCCGAAGGGGGGCACTTAATTAAAAGTGCCAGGAGTAAGAAAGTCTACGCCGTAAAGGCGATAGCCCGGGGGCATTGGGAGGCCCTAAAAAGCGCCGTTTGGGTTAGGGTAGTCTACGCCGTAAAGGCGTTAGCCAGAAGGCATGCTATTTGGCTCTAAAGAGAGCCATTTGGGTTAGGGTAGTCTACGCCGTAAAGGCGACAGCCCATGAGGGCATAATGGGTAGTCTTCGCCGTAAATGCCTGAATTGGGAAAAATTTCATTGTCTGGTCTTTTGGCTAAGGTGAAGAGACGTCGACTCGTACAAAACACCTTGCCGAACAAGAATTGCACGATCTTGTTGTGCATTTCCCCTTTTTGTTTGAAGGTGGAAGGGGTGGAAACCACAGGACATTCAAGCACGATATTGTTGTGCATCCCCTTTTTTGGCCTGTGAAAGAGGCAGAAAACACCGGATCGGGTTTGTGGGTGGAAAAGGGTCAATTGGAAAATAATTATCTGCCATTATGGCATTATTATTATTATTAGTATTTATTAACATTATTATTAAACAGGTAAGGACAAAGCCTTACTTAAAATACAGATCGGTGGAATATAACACAGCACACAGCATACCGACGTGCGACACGGCAAGCGATACGTTCCTCAGGGCCCATTGAACCCTCATACCGCAAGCGATGCGCCTTCACCGATCTGACCCCGTCCTATTTAGGTTAAAAAAACGGCAGCAGCCACGGTTCAGAATGAGTTCCAGCCATCCAACCACTCTTTGTCAACTCAAAGAGACTCATCTGCCCGGGACGGCGGTTTTTGGAAAATAAAGTTTTCCGCTGCCGTTTCATGGTGTGTGTTGGCTGCGAGGACAGCAGTGAATGGGTTCACGAAAGGTCCAAGCCTTTCGCAACAACATTACGGATGAGAGGACGACCTTGGTCGTCAAGTGGTTTGTTGGGGGCAAAGATGCGAATGCCTTCTCGGCTGGTGCATCGGGAAAGGGAAGTGTAAAGTTGCCCGTGGGCAAAGGGTTCTTCGGTGAAATCGATGCCAAGACGTTCAATCGTCTGCCCTTGGGCTTTGGCAATGGTCATGGCAAATGCCACACGGACGGGGAATTGGAAACGTTCAAAGGGAACATCATCCCGACGTTTTGGGACATGGGTGAAGCGGGTTTTGGGGATGCCAATAATCCCTCCTTTGGTGGAACTGCCAGTGATGGCTTCGGCTTCAATCAGGGCATCATGTAATTTCTTGACAATTAGTCGTGTCCCGTTGCATAAGCCACGGGTGGTGTTCAGATTGACAAGCAAGACGATGATCGAACCGACTTTGAGTCGGAGGTGGTGGGGAGGCATTCCAGTGGGGTGAAGGAGATTAAGTTGTGCGACATCATAGTCGGCAGCATTTATTGCCAATGGATTGTCCTCCATGGCTCGGTCAACTGAGTAATAATCTTTATAAGAGGATTGGAATGTGTTAAGGACAGTGGAATTGCTCATGTCAACTGCAAGGTTGGTTGTAGCAAGGAGAAGCCTTTTGAGCATGTCTCCACTGGGCATATTATAGCCCTGGTCAAAGACCCATTGGATCAACTCATCTCGTGAGTGGACAAGCATATCGGTTTCGATTGGGACTTTGTCATTGGTCTGGTCTCTTCCGATCTGGTCAAGCCAGTCAAGGTGAGCTTTTTGGTTGGGCAAAAGACGCATGTTCTGGGTCAATGTAAAGGAACGAAATTCGGGGTAAAGAGAGGAGGATTGGATACAGGACGCAACTTGTGCTTCTGTTCCGAAGGAATCTTCAACAACAGTGAGTTGTTGTTTCCAATCACCGGATGTGATGACGATTTTTCCGCCAAATGGCAGATGACCTTTTTGGGGACACAATTGACGACAAAGTGCGTCAACATTTTCAAATACAACACGGTCAAGGGAGGAAATTTCGTCAATCAAAATGACATCTGCTTCAATAATTCGACGGCCAAAAAAGCTGTCGAGTGGGATTTGAGGAAGTTTACCGGGCTCATTGTGAATACCCATGCGGAAAGCCGCGTGTACTGTCGTGCCACCGGAATAGAATCTTGTGGAAGCCATTCCAGTTGAAGCACATGGGATTATCTTTTTGCCTGCTTGGCGCAAGTGGTAAAGAAGGTAGTTTAGGAGCCAAGTTTTTCCTGTTCCACCATCACCTTTGAGGTGAAGCAAACGGTGTCGGAGGGGATCATCAAGGGTGGAAAGAATCAGATCATAGAATTGTTGCTGACTGGCATTTGGTTGGCCATTTTGGTAAGGACCCACATCAGCAAGGTCATCATCATCATCATCACCATCAATTCCCTGATCAGGGAAGAAAAAGGTGTTCAAGCCAAGATTAGGATTGTTGGCAATCGAATTCTGGGGAGTGGGTAGGTTAAAGTCGGAGCATTGTCGACCAGAAGCGATCAAAAGACGCTCCAATTGGGCAAGAGCACGATCTATGCGTGCGGGACGTTCTGCATCAGAACAACGGGAATCATAGAAATGGGGAAGGAATTGCTCCCAAAGAGAGGCGCCATCGACAACACAGGTTTGTGTTGAACCAAATACGAGGATATTGGCAAAAAGTTGCCTCATTTGGTTGGGCATGAAAGAATTTGCTGCTTCTCCCAAAGTTTTCACCCAAACATCATTGTCTTCGAGAAGACCACGCATTCGAGCTGCTTCAATGAAAGTGTCGCATTTGTGGGGAGCCCCGTTTAGGGTAACAGTTTTGAGGTGATCGGGATCGCCGGGGAAATGCCTTGTCAGCAAGTATAAGGCAAACAATTCATGGTTGCGGGCGGACACAGGATAGATTCGGCCAACACAAGGTTTGCGTTTAGCTACTTTAGCGGGGTCTTTGGAAAACTGGCGTTTCGTCCAAATCTTGGACTTTGAGAAAGAATATTTTACGGGCATATTTTCGAACAAAGTGTTCTTAATTTCGGGATCAGTAGCCCACTGTTTCCAGTAGGCAGTGAGGTGGGTTTCGGGTAAATTTCCAGTTTTAATCTGCTGGGCAGTAGCTTGCATCTGGCCAGGTTTGACATAAACCTTTTGTTTACCAGGCAGGTGCAGGTTAAGATGGGTGACAATGTGAGAGAGTTCGGCATATTTGTAGCCTTGTATGCGGCTATATGCTTCGGGTGGGGAACGGTATAACATTTTGGCATAATATGCCGGTTCATCAAGATTCGTTTTGTTGTTTTCAGTAGTTTTGACATAGGAAAAACTACGGTCTTTGAAAGGATATTTCATTAGGTATTTCATGTTGGTATTGCGCCCGAAGGCAGGTACGACATGGCAGTGCGTTTCAAAACGCACAAGGAGATAAGGATTATATTCGACCACGCGGGAATTGTCATAAGTAACGTAAGTGTTACCCCTTCGGACAGTCATCGTCTCGCCTCCATCTTGAGGACTTGGACGGTATAGGGTGGCGGGGCGGTTATCATGGAGTACTGTGAAGTTGCTGAAAGGTCTCGGAAATCCTTTTCTGCAAGTAGTCTTATTAGGCCGTTTACAATGCGGACCACAGTCATGGAATTGGTATTTTGGGAGAAGTTCGCGAACTTTGCGAATAAAATTGGCCCACTGAGACTTGTCTCGGGCATCAGGTTCAGGAGGGATGTAGGCCCAAATAAGGTTGTCGATATTTTCGGGGATTGCCAGGATATCGGATTGGAAAACAATGTGATGGTGTGCACCACCATATTTCTTTTGGAATTCGCGTGAACTCTGGGGGTAAATTTTGCCAAGCAAGTTTTTCTCTTGCAGTAAATGGAAGAGATCTTTCTTTTTATCCTCATAGACACGAGAAATCAAATCAGCACGATCAATAATCTTCTGATCTTTGTGGAGGAGATTACGCCTGATCTCAGGCCATTGAGGGTTACACGTGAAGGTGAGCATGAAGCAGGCATAACCTGGCTTCCGGACATGGGCCATGACATGAGTTGCGTCATAATATTTTTCTTGAAGATAGGGACGGGTACCGGGGTGTTGTCGGCGGAACATAACAATGCTGCCCAAATCATCTGGTGAATTAACACCAGCATTTTTTGATAGCCATCGAAGTAAATGCTCAGGCAATGTACTTCGTAGATCAAGTTCGGGTTTCCGTAAAAAGGAAGCAACGTCCGCATCAATGCGGGCTGCATAATCAAGCAGGAATTTTTGGCTGAGGCCTCCGCCTGCGCTCCAAATATGGTGAAGGTTCTCACCATTTCGGAGAGCCATTCTATAGCGGATGTATTGCCGGATGGACATAAACATCCGTTTTGAGGGTTGATCATTGTCCACACTCTCTGCAACAGAGTAGGTGGATTCGGTTTCGGAAATGGGATCCTCATCGGTAAGGGGATCATCATCGGGATCTTCATCGACGCTTGCGGCGTCATCAAGGGGATTTCTGATAGAGGCACCAGGTTTAAGAGGAATTTTTCGGTGGAATCCATCATCACCGCATGGGAAAAGGAGAGGATAACAGAGAGTATCTGTCAGAGGGTGATGAGGATAAAATTTGGTGAGTTTGCCTTCGTCGGTAGTGATCCAAATTCCTTTCAATTGGGGCGGATAGTCATATTCAGTCCAAACGGCGAACAGAGAACCGCCTTCATCAGGCAAGTTGGTCTGATTCGCGCGCAGTTTAGGGTCACGGATGGAACTTGGGGCATCACGGGCTTCAAGAAGGGTAAAGCGGTAATTCGTAACCGCATCTGGGCCATTCAGCGTTAATTCTCGCTGATATTGCTTATGGAAATTCATCAATTCAGTGGCAAGGGGATGGCATTTACGCATCATAGCGTCAAGCTCTTTCAATGTGTTGGGGTCAACACGGTCTCCTCCATATTCGAAATTCTTCTCTCGCTGTGCTTGAGCGGCAGCAGGGTCTAATACATATAATTGGGAGAAGGACGGAACGACTTTGTCGCCGGAATAAATGGAACTCACTCGACGAATGAATTCGCCATTCAAAAGGAAGCACGCACCGTCATCCAAACTGGAATCATGGTGACCAACAGAGATGGAGGCAAATGCCAGGAGTGAATTATAGACATTTTCATGGGACAAGAATTCTTTCGATGCAGCAGAATCGTTCTGCAATAGGCCTTTCAGGTATTCAGGATATTCATGAAATGGGGGCAAAGTCACTTTTCCGTGATTGCAACAGGTACCGGAGGAAATTTTGCCGTTCTTTTTCTCAGCTTCGCTTGAAAGCAAGAGAGCTGAACAATAGTCGCAAACCTTATCACCAAGGTTGCCGGAGTCATAATAGGTGGTAGTATGTTGGACACGGACATCACCACAAGGTAAACCTTGGTGATTTTTTCTTGTGTGGCATCGTCGGGTGATTGGGTTTGAAGGATCAGAAGCTGTTTTGGGTGTAGTGGAAACTTGGACAGGGGATGGACTTCGGGATGAAGGATTGGAACTGGTCTTGGAAATGTCGCTCAAGCGACGGGATCTTCGGACAGGTGGCGGAATGGAATCAAGATCAGAATCGTCACTGTGAATTGCTCGCAGTATGACGTTAGGGGATGGACTTCGGGACGAAGAATTGGAACTGGACTTTGAAATGTCGTTTAAGCGACGGGATCTTCGGACAGGTGGTGGAATGGAATCATGGTCTGATTCGTCACTGTGAATTGCTCGCAGAATGACGGCAGGAACAAAGTCAGATGATTGATCGGATATATCCGAATTGGAATCATCATCAGCATAGGCCTGATTGGGATCAATTTGGACAATATTTTCTGCGACAGGTGGGATCAGAGGGATATATGTCACTTCATTGGTGACAAACAATTGGGCCAAATGCCATAAGACACGTTTCCTGTGGAAAGCGATGTCCAAATCTGGGAATAGAAGCGTGTTGTCTCGCAAGACATATGATTCAGAATATAAACAAACAAAGAAACCACAATTTATTCCATCGTTTTGTGGTGTGAATTCTTTGGGATCCACTGGACGGATGACAAAGTCATTGAGTGTAAGTCCGGGTGTCAAATGACAAATGACATCGGTTATTAGCTTTATTCGACGGGCATCATAAAGAGGGTATCGTGTATCATATAAACGATCCCTATTTGGAAGTGGATCAATGAAAAGACATTTGGGGTTTGTTCGCACTGAGCGATCAAAGATTATAAGGGTAAAATGTGCATCAAAGCAAACAGTGAACAGAAGGACATCGTAGTTCGGGGAATGGTTAAAACAATTAGCAACAGGATCAAATTCAACAGTGTGGGGTGCATAATGGATTTGAAGATTGGAATATTGTGGGTTAAGGACCATCACATGCCTTCTGTTGGCAATAGATGCAATATAACGTTGGAATGTGAAAATGGCGTCTTCTCGTAGCCATTCAGTCGGATCGGACCATAATTGCTGTAGAGTTTGTCTATAACCACTGTGAAGTGTGGTAATTAAACGGTCATATGGACTCAAGGCTGGTCCGTAGGGAATTTCAAGAGTTTCTTGCTCAAGAAACTGTAAATTATTTATAGGATTGTAGGGAGAAATGGTAGGCGCAACGGGAGCTTTCGGTGTGGAGTGGACTTGGTGTGGTTTGTTAGTGTTGGGCGTTGTGCTTTTCTTCGGTCGTCCTGGACCACGTTTAGTCTTTCTTGGACGACCACGGGAATTCTTGCTCGAAGCACTTGAAAAGACAGAAGATTTGGAATCAACGCTCGTAATAGATGCGTTGGAGGGGGATGAAGAACGGATTGAATGCATACTCTCATCTTCGGTGAGAGAAAGAGTAGCAATTGGAATGGGAAGGGGAGTAACATAACGCGAGTGGAAGTCCACTTCATCAGTGGAATAAAGTTCGTTTAAATGCCAGAGAATACGCTTTTTCTCGGCAGTTAGATCAATAGGGGACAAATCAAGAACTCGGTTGTTAAACAACCATGCTTCAGCAAAAAGGCATGAATAATAACCACAGCTATTGCCATCTGGCTGCTGTGAAACTGCATCTGGGATTTGGAAAGTGAGGTCCCGGCCAATTGCCGCAGGATAAAATTCGTCAAGAACATTCTTGATCAATTTAATTCGGGCAGGATCATGTAGACGGTGGGGTTGTGTGGACAAGGAATCGGCAAAAAAAGTGCCATTCTCATGGTCATGAATGACCAGCGCCCAATGGTTGGCAAAAAACATGGGCATCAAGATTATATTGGGTTGGGTAATGTTGGGTGGGATAAAGCAAATTTTTTTAATGTCTCTGATAGCCCGTTGGGTTTGAGACAGATCAGTTGCAATTGGGTCGACAACAATTGTGGGACAGTTTGCTTTCGTAGCAAGAAGACAGAAATATGGGAAGACAAATTGGTCATTCAACCATTTGTCCAGATCGTTCCAAAGTGTCTCGAGGACTCTCGGTCCTTTGTTGATTTCCTCGCCATCAAACTGATAAAGAGGCATACCAGCCCTCTTCCAGATGTTACAATTTAGGTTCTTTTGTGTGGGAAATTGGATCATGTCCAAGGTGGAAAAGTCGAGTGGATCAGAGGACGGAATTCCAGCTGGAAATGAATCAAAGGCCTTGCCTTTTTTGGGGAGTGGAGAGTTTGTTTCAGAGGTGACGCTCGTGATTCGAGTCGTTCGTGGTGTTGTGTCAATTACACCTGGGATTGGTGTTCTTTTACCTCTGGGGGTCTTCTTTGGACGTCCACGCTTTGTGGATTGTTGTGATGGATTAGATGGGGTTGTTAAAATTTCATCAGATTTGTTATTTAAGACCGAGATCTTTTTGCTCATTAGATTCCGAGATCCGGTTGGCGTAGAAATTTCATTAAAATCAGGATCATTCTGATCGGAGTCAGAATTTGGACTGAGATTAGAATTTTGTAAATTTGGAGTTGTATCGTTCCTGGCGCGTTGCACCTTTTTGTATGCGCGTTTCGATCGTTCCTTTGAAGGCATCTGTAAAAACATAATTAATCAGGTTATGTGGTGTTCACAAATAATTGGATGATTGACCATGTAATAAACACAGTAATTGAGAAAAATTTATCCAGGCAAATAAAATAAGCACAAAGTATAAGGTATGGAAGGAAAATGCAGCCGCAATGGTGTTCACATACAAAGATCTGCAGTCCAAGCCTCAGTCGTAACCCATGGCACAACGCGAGGAACGATATTTGGTTTGAGAAGTTACTAATATCAAAACTATGTATCTACACCAACCGATACTCGGGGAACAATTTTTAGTAGAAAACACGGCAA